>AYEL01058612.1:0-42520 GCA_000484575.1 Olivierus martensii
CAGACTATTCCTTTAGTAGTATTTTTGTATTTAAGTAAAACTCACACATATATAAGATTAAGAGAGCTTAATAAAAGCATAAGTTTTCATAATTATCAGCGAAAATTGAATAAAAAAATGTCGAAAATGACGAACTTTAAAAAATAGCATTTATTTCTAAACTAAAACAGTAATATTTTCAGCTATAGGTAGCTCCAACGTAAAAAATAAATGGAAATAAAATATATTCCAAATTATTATTATTATCTAAGAAAATAAATTTCATTGAAAATAATTTTGCGTATTTTTAATTACAGCATTTGTTTATAATGATAAAAGCATATAGTTCTCGTCTTAATATATAAATCACGTTCTAGAGATACGAAGTTCTCCCTCGCACGTGACGTCATTCGTTGCTAGGCGCCTGGCGTTATCTGCGCGCTAGCATACCGTTGTAAGTGTATCGTGGTTTTACCTTATAATTAAACTATTTTAAGGGATCTATTTTAATCTATTCAATAACAAACATGTTATATTAATTGTTTAATTAGCATACCTATATTAAAATGAAAGTTATGCGAAGCTTTGTGTTAGAATAAATTAAGAATATTTTTCATCAAGGAAAAGTAATAATTTCGTTTACAAATTTATTCATTTATAGTTTAAATTATTGAAATAATATCATTTAAATGCATGCTTTAAAAGCTATATGATTAAAGATAATAATTGTTCTTATAACTATGCGATTATTCTGGCTGAATAATCGCGTAGTTATCGAACTTTGTAGAACTAATGAATAATTAAATTTCAAATATTATCTATCTTTTTTTATCCTATGATAATTCCAAAAGCTTTTTTGAATTTTATAATTAATAATCAACTAAACTTGATAGATTCTAATTGGATTATCATAATGATTTTTACAACGATAATCTATTTGTCATATTCAACTTTGTTCAGATGTTGATCGAAGTACAAATTTAATTGTTATAACTTGCCATGCTATTGGCTGGTGAAACTGCTGATCTCATAGGACAAGACATCGTAGCCACCGAGAAAGACAGGCCACGGTGTGAAAAAGTCACGTGATCAAGATGGGCCGACTGTTTGACCAGAGTTCGTCCATAATGGCGGTTATTTCTACACGTATGTAGTTTTCATCGCTGTTATTTTCAATTTAATTTTTGCCGAAATAGATTTTAATGCAATTGGACATAACTGTTGTTAGACAAATCAGATATTGCATTAAAATAAATTTTCAATTTAATCACATGTGTGGCAATTTATTTTTATATAAATATAAACAGTCAAATCCCGATAAGATGTTACCATCCGTTCGGCGACCATTTTGGCGGTTTATCGAAAACATGTATAGTATAGAAATGAAAATGAACTCCGAATTTATTAAAGCCAGTCCGCCCCTGCTTGTATTTATCTATATTGATAATATTCTATTTCAGCTTCTACTTGTTTCTCATCTATTAAATTTAATAAAATACAGTACATTTATATTTAGTATCCAAACTTTCTAAAAACTGTATACTTTACAGTATAGTATAAGTACCGTATACGTACAGTACTACAGGAAAACTTGTTGTAGGTGGTCAGCTTTCGGCGCCTGAGGTTGTGGCCACCAGATACAATCAGCTACAAATATATTTATTAAACATCAAAGTTTAAATACAAAGTTTATTACAGTTTCACATTGTTAATTAAATCTGAGGAAAGAAATCACTAATTAATGTCTGCTTTCGGGATTTTTCACTTTAGAATGCTTAGCTGATAGAAGATCTAGCCCCATCTGGCAAAACACGATTTGCTGGCCACATACTAGATATTGCATACAAGGTGCCGAAATCAAATATCATTGGTCATGTCCACGGAACACAGATGACCATTTTATACAGCTTAAAAATCACGCAATATGCTTGGGCGGATATTAAAGTCAGTGGCTGATTTCTGCACAGGCGCACAAGGCGCGAGCCTCGGGCCTCAAAATTCATCTCTCAAAAAATATTTTATTTAATTATTATTTTTTCGTAATAAAAATAATTAATAATTTGGCAGTATTCCCTAAATTAAATTGAGAAAGGAATAACACCAGTTAGTCATGTTTTGCGGGAACCCTAGCGGCCATATTTCGAATCATATGCACTGACTGTTCCGCAGACAATGGTGTACAGATCACAAACTACTAGATGAATAAACGTATGCGCATTCACGCGTTAGTCATGTTTGGCGGGAACCCTAGCGGCCATATTTCGAATCATATGCACTGACTGTTTCGCAGACAATGGTGTACAGATCACAAACTACTAGATGAATAAACGTATGCGCATTCACGCATTCACGAACGCGTTCAAGAACCAGTACAATCTAAAGTTACTCTATGCTCCTACAGAGAAGTACGGACAGGTTTTTCCCTTGACTTTGCCGACAATGGAAGTCTTTCATTGGTTAACTCCATGTCACGTGGATCCTAGACGCCATATTTGTGACATTGTCGAGGAACTAAGCTTGATGCTAAACTGAGTCTGGCTACAAGCGGTGGCGATTATAATCGTTTCCACATAAAGAACAGAGCCGAGCTACATGTTAGCCACCCCTGTTTTCCTCCGCCGAATATGTAGTTCCAAATAAATGTGTGTTATATGGTGATTAATCAACCCAAACTTAATATAATTATTTAAACAACATTTTTCACCTTATTTTATCTTATAAGGAAATTTATAGTATAAAAAATTATATTGTTTTGGCCTTTGAAAATTATCCAATCGCGAACAAAGATTAAATTTTCAAAGACCAAAACAATATAATTTTTATACTATAAATTTCCTTATAACATAAAATAAGGTGAAAAATGTAGTTTAAATAATTATATTAAGAGGGGTTGATTAATCACTATATAACACACATTTATTTGGAACTACATATTCGGCGGAGGAAAACACGGGTGGCTAACATGTAGCTCGGCTCTGTTCTTTATGTGGAAACTGTCGGCCATAGTGTTTTGATTTGCAGCGCCATCTATATTTCATTTCTCTCGCGAATAGTAAATTTTAATTATCTATGTATTGTTATCTAAATCATTTCTTAATTCGAAGATGTCCGGTTGTGCAGCTTTTGATTATAGTAATAGAAATGGTCTGTTTTTTATATTTCCGAACGAAAACTTTCCAGAAAGCCATGACATTGGCAAACATCTAATTGAAAAATATTGCAGAACAAAAATTTATTTCATTATCAAGAAAATATATACCCAATTGAAAGAAAAAAACGAAAACATCAAATGTGGAAGCCGAAGTATGAGAGTGAAAAATGCTGTTTCAAGTTATTGTTTTATTTATAAAATGTCCGAATTATTTATTAATTATTTTTTTATATATTACTGTATTTATGTATTAAAATGTTCAAGTTACTTTTTAATAATTTTAAAACAAGTTAAGTACTTTATACTGTACATCAAATGCCTACATTATTTTTAAAACTTGCCTAAGCAACCTCTAAAAAATGATTTATACAGTGTAATTTCTAATATGAAAATTTGATAATCTATCTACCCTTAGCACTAATGGTAACATTGTTTTTCCTACTATATCTAAATACCAGTAAGTTATAAAACAAAGTGTATAGGTAGGACTCGATTAGTGTGAGTTCCAATAATGCGATATTCGATTAGTGCGACTTATAAAAATGATACCGGTTAGTGCGAGCAAATATTCGATTAATAAGAGTTGTAAGCATAGACCAGTCTTACTAACAAAGGTCCGTCCCCTTTTGCATGTTGTAAGCATAGACCAGTCTTACTAACAAAGGTCCGTCCCCTTTTATCATTAACAAATTAATGTTAATTTTCGGTTAGTAAAACCGGATCAGGAGCAGTCCAAGAACAGTCACTTGGCTTTGAAGGGGTGAAACACCAAGATTATTGGATTTTGCTGATAGCGATTTAACATTATTATTATTCAGCTTTATCATTTTTGTCATTAGCTATTTAACATTACTATTATTCAGCTTTGTTATCGTTTACGTTAGCTATTTAACATTATTATTATTCAGCTTTGTTATCATATAGACCGTTAGCTATTTAACAGTACTATTATTCAGCTTTGTTATCGTATATATACAGTATAGTACAGAAGCCAGAAAGATGGGCTTTTTGCCATTAGCTATTTAACATTACTATTATTTAACTTTGTGTAGATTTTTGATTGATTAAAAATTGATTTTTATTTTGATTTTTGTTATCCTATACATATAGACAGAATTTTCTCTTTTAAAACACATCGAAATGGATGAAAAGAAGAACACTTTTGATGATAAAACAGGAAACGGAAAAAAAGAAGAGGTTAGTGATTACGCTAGAGCAAAAAATGGATGTGCTGAGCGACATAATTGCTCTCAACTTCCGCTTTCGATTCGCTATTTTGGTTTCGATTTGGGGGTTGGTTTGATGATGGTATGAGACGCAATTCCTGGTAAGTTATTAATTTAGATGATGAACAACGACGTAAAATATAAAAATAAATATTTCTTAAACAGTTAGTATTGTGGTTATTCTTCGTGAGGTTGGCTAATGGCCGGAATCTCACAAAGCAAGAACCAATTACCTATTTTACATATAGTAAATACTTCGAATAGTGCGAGAAATTCGTGTAACCCATTATTCGCACTAGTTGACGCCTACCTGTACAGTATGACCCCGCTTAACGCTGTTTCGATATAACGCGTTTTTTTTCGAATTCTATATTTTTTATTGATTGACTTTGGCGTGGTTTTTCAAACCGTTATTCTTACATAAATCCTAAATCGCAGGAATTTGTTGCATCGATACAATATTAGTAATACATGTTACAAAATAAAATTAAAAAAATGCTATATATATATTTTTTATTCACTGTTCTGTTTCACGTTTTTAACTATTTATAAATAATTATTAGATTATTTTTATAAGTAGTTTTGTAATATTACGGTGTTACCTGATGATTAATTTTTTAACATCGGTTGTGGAGACCCAGAATTCAATCGGATACAAAGTGTCATTTTCCCCATTTCATCGAAAAATTACGAAAGGAATTTGAACGGAATGACACCTTAAAAGTAAAATAAACGATAAAAATATGTAGGACCTTGTTCTACAGCATAAAGAAAGAATAATAAACGATAGAAAATAATTGATGAAACAAAGAGTTGCATTACATGCAGGAGTCTCAAAAGACAAGAAGGAGAAAACACAAGACGTCATCTTTCCCAGGATAAATGTGAAAGATTAGAACAGTAAGTTTTTATCCGAGACAGATCTAGACTAACACAAATAAGACAGTCTGTTCTGAGACTCTGAACAGAAGGTGGAGAAAATGTAACAGAGGAGGGTGATCTCGTCGATGGATTTCCGACGAGGTCAAGGTAACGAAGACTTAAGTAATTTTGTTATACAGTAAGATCCCGTTTAACGCAGGGGATAAGTTTCAAGAAACAAAGCGCTAAATGAAACAATGTTAAACATGAAGTAATTTTGTTATACAGTAAGACCCCGTTTAACGCAGGGGATAAGTTTCAAGAAACAAAGCGCTAAATGAAACAAGCACGTAAATAATAAGGATAGATGAAAAAAGACAGTGAATAAAAAATATATACATAGCATTTTTTTATTTTATTTAGTAACGTGTATAATTACTACTGTATTTCATTAATTACAGGCATTTTTTTGTTGCTAATATCGATTTGCATTCTTAAAGCATTCATGAAAAAATTTTTAAAATTAGCAAATAAAAAGTTTTAAGAACAAAAAGCAGTAATCAGATTGTAATAAACTATAAACAACGAAAAAATATTGATGAAAAAAAAACGTTCTAACTTCGAGGAACTAGAGTTTAAAATGGCAGCATTCAGATTAAAATTAAAATAGGATAATTATTTTTATTACTGTAAAATAACATTGATGACCGATCATAAATATGAACTCTGCTGCAGCAAATTTTCATATACACTGCACTGCATTGATATCAAACCCATTGTGAGACGGCATAGGAATATCAATGTAACAAATTCCTGCGATTTCGCATTTATGTAAGAATAATGGCTTGAAAAACCACGCCAAAGTGAATCAATAAAAATATAGTATTCCAAAACCGCGTTATATCGAAACAGCGTTAAACGGATCAGCGTTAAGCGGGAACTTACTGTACAGAAACTATATACTAAAAAATAATAATATATTAGGCATTAAAATACTTTAAAAGTTTAAGTCAGGTATAGTATTTAGTAGCATGTCGAAAAATTTCAAATTCATCACTTTATAATTAATAAAAACTACTGAGAGTTTTCTCGAAAATTTTACGTTTTTTATGGAAAATTTTCTTATGACATCACAAAACAGCGTTAAGCGGGAACTTACTGTACAGAAACTATATACTAAAAAATAATAATATATTAGGCATTAAAATACTTTAAAAGTTTAAGTCAGGTATAGTATTTAGTAGCATGTCGAAAAATTTCAAATTCATCACTTTATAATTAATAAAAACTACTGAGAGTTTTCTCGAAAATTTTACGTTTTTTATGGAAAATTTTCTTATGACATCAATACTAAAAACGATATAATGAATTTCGACAATTATTGTGTTTATTGTACGACTTTATTGTTGTATGCGTTTCGGAAAATTTTACGAGTTTGCTTTAAAAAATGGACTTTCCATTGAATATTTTAATGTTGACTAGGCATTATTTTCGAAAGGTAATAATTAAAAATTTTCAATATAATCTATAGTACATGTTTACATATATGTTAAAATTTAAGTAAAAATTTGGTCTTGATCAAATTGAAAAGACTTTAATATTGTAATGGGTTTCTTTATTGTTGTATGCGTTTCGGAAAATTTTACGAGTTTGCTTTAAAAAATGGACTTTCCATTGAATATTTTAATGTTGACTAGGCATTATTTTCGAAAGGTAATATTTACAAATTTCCAATATACTCTATAGTATATGTTTACATATATGTTAATATTTAAGTAAAAATTTGGTCTTGATCAAATTGAAAAGACTTTAATATTGTAATGGGTTTTATTTGAAAAATCGAATTTTTTCCCTCAATGGTTCGGAAGTCAAAATTATATTTTATCTAAAAAAAATGCAGAGTTTGAGTATTCCTCAGAAAAATCGAATGAATTTCGATAGACGATGTTTTAGTCTTTATAATGAATTATTTCTTTTTTTTTCTAATTGGAGTTAAATAAAATATTGTTTTTATTGAGATAATTAAAAAACTGTGATACAAAATTCTTAAAACCTTAAGAAGAAAACATTTCCCAATCTTCAAAAAATAAATATTTGTTCGTTGGAATTAATCAAATATAAGAAAAACTGAACTGTATCGTGTTCTATCTTTAATATCAATAGAAGTTTCCATAATATATTATTTATCCCGTATAAAAAAATTGATTGATCAAGTTGAAAGAAATAATGGGCTAAATAATAAAGATGTTAAAAATATACATACAGTATTTATCAGAATAAGACAGAAGAAATAGAGGGTTGCAGAGTATGTTCAGCCCAATGAAACCGAAGAGAAGTGATAAAGTGTAAGGAAAGCGGAGTAAAGTGAAAAGATTCCTACCAGAAGAAGTGGGAGTAGTATTTATCAGCAGCAGACACGCATAAAATACAACCAATACCTGAAAACATATCAAGAACAAATATCTTAGAAGTTGATATTCAAACACAAATATAGGTGTTCCTCTAGTTGCAAACATAATTCTTACGGAAGTAATGTTCGTATCTCAGATACTGCTGCTATTTTGGCTCAAAAGGTATCGAAATAACATTATATATTGTATATATTCATATATTTCACAATTGGACCAATTAAAAGTCTCTTATTTCACGGATTTCAATGAAAAGTTCTGAATATAAATCGAGAAATTTTTTGTGTAATCGCCATCATCTTGAAGTATTGCCGTAATATGTTAATTAACTGTGTAATTTTTCATTATATTGGTGGCTAGAGCGTTTTGCTACCATATTACTTAAAATTATCGAAGAGTTTTTGAAATGTTGTGAAGTTTGGAAATGAAATTTCACGTTCGTAAGTACGAATGTTCGTAACTAGAGGAGAGGTTGTACTTCGAAGTTGAGCTACTGGAAATAGTGTAAGCTCGGATATAAATACGTTATTTAATCTGATAAACTTAACTAATGGAGGATAAGTTGATAACTTAATATTGTAAAACTGTTTTGTTTGAATTAACTAACTCCACAAAAATAATAGGAAATAGATTTAAAATCTTTTACAATGAAACCGGTATTGTATGATAATACAATATCATACAATAACATAAATATAAGGGATATAAATTGAAAAAGAAAATAGTATAAATACGGAAAAATTACCTGTATATAAAATTACAATACAGTACTATACAGCAATTCTGTATTTATTATTGATGAAAGTCTAACATTTAATTATCAAATTGATAATTTAGTACATAGTGAAACCAGTCTAATTTAGAATACATTTCGTTATCTATCTTGCTAGTTTAAAATCTTTCTCATTCATCGAAAAGTTGACATTATAATATGCATTATCTTGACAATGTTAACTTCGTCACACGAACCTAACATATATCTCATAATTTTCCTTTCTTCCATGTCGGCCGGATGACCGCGTGATAGAGAATCCAGGTCCATAGGCCTATCTACAGTTTTTCAAGAGGGGTCTGGGCCCGGCCTGTTGACCCCTCCTTGAACCGTCCGGTTGATCCTATTATGGATGTTGGCCAGCATATGATGGGCTCTATAAATGGATGCCTTCAGATACAGTATATCTCTCGAGCGATATGCGGGCTTAACTAACCTAACCTAATCTTTCTTTCATTATATACGCCTTTCTACGCTGGAAATTAATAATTTATTTAAAAAAAAATGATTTATAACAGCAATATTTCTGTTTGTAGCATATAATTAAAAATATTTCGCATGATTTCGTCAAACTTATGCATTTCTGTTAGCAGTACTCGATTGAAGAGGACAAAAAAAAAAGGCCAGAATTCACATTCAGTTTGATAGTTTAGTTATTAGAATTTTATATTCCTTTCATCAATTAAAGATGTATAGTATCTTTACAGTTATACTTTATGCACTGCTGTTTTATTTCTTCTATTTCAATTATTATTAATTCAAAAGTTATTGAATTTCTGCATTTTTGCTATGCATTTGCGTCATTTTGCAGTTACAAATTTTATATAATTAAAAATTTTTAATAAAATATATATTAAAATTATTTCAGAAAATTTATGGAAATCGAGTTTCTTCTCTTCAAGTTAGGGAAGATCTTGATAAAGGTAAATAACCGGCTATTATTCTGATTATATATTTATGAACTCAGTTTAGATCATAAATTTGATTCATTCAAAACATAACAAATATTTCTTTATCTGCATTATTAGAATCACTTAAAGAGAGACATTCGGGTGAATCTGATTTTATCTGAATTTTTAGAATCACTTAAAGAGAGACATTCGGGTGAATCTGAAAGAGTTCGTAAATCACGAGTACGTCCTCTCCGTAATAAGGAAGATAAACCTGAAATTGGTATGTATCTAATTATATTTTTGACATATACTTCAGTCTTAAATCATAAATCTTATTTATTCAGAATATATCTTTTCTCTGTATTATTAGAACCGTTTATAGAGACAGATGCAGAATCATCTAAAAGAGTTCGTAAAATACGTCCTCTCCGAATTCAGGAAGATGATTTTGGTAATAGTAAATATTCAATTATATATATTTTTTAAATGCTATAATTTTATAACATACATTTTTAAATTTTATAACATAAATTTTATTCAATTATAAAATAATATAATTTTTTTAAATCTATATATTTAGGACCACATATAGAGATCCATTCGGAATTACACGAAAGAATTCGCAAAATTCCGGTACGGATTCTCCAATTTGAGGAAGATAGTTCCGATGAAGGTAGATATCAAATTATATATTTTGACACGTAGTGCAGTCTCAGATCGATCAATCTTTTATTTATCCGATATTTACTTTTCTGCATTTTTAGAATTTATTGAAGGGATAGAATTATTCGGAAGACTTCCTAAAGTTCAAAAGAAGTCAAAAATGCGAAAAACTTCTCGTCGGCGTGTGAAGAAAGATAATTCTGAGAAAGGTAAATTATCCAGTTATAATTTTGATAATTATTACTGGAAGTTATAGTTAGATCATAATCAAAACTTAGTAGTTGTTTATCTGAATTATTATGACAAATTACAGGAGAGCATTCTTCATTACCCGAGGGAGCGCGACTGATACGAGTATGTCCTTTCTAGATTGAAAAAAAATAATCCCGTTAAAGGTAATTATATATCTAGCTATATGGAACACGAACTTAGATGATAAATTTTATATCTTGAAAACATAATTCAATGTTTGTTTATGCGAATTATTAGGAAAATTTACGCTAACTTCTTCAGTTTCATTTGAAGTAGTTCGTAGAGTGGAAATCGTTTCTATACGAACTGAGGAAGATAAACTTGAAGAAGGTAAATAAAACAGCCCTTTACATTTTTGATATACATTTTTGGTTATATTATTAAATATTATTTAAAATGTATGCGAAACGGCCATCAATAAATTTGTAAATGTTTTAATAGATGAAATTATAATAAACCAAAGAATAAAATCATAAATGTGTTTTATGGAGTTTATAAAAATGATTTGAGTCATTGAATTAACTAAATTTCTAGAAATGACATTAATTTTTATGCAGATAAATAAACACTTATAGGAAGAACTGATGACTTACGTTCCAAATATATAACGATATAAATAAAAGTGTAAATATTTTAGAAAATATTTGATTTAAAATTTAATCCCTTAAAGAACGTGTTTTCTATAAAATTTACTTTCCAAAGTTATGGTGACTGTGACGTCGTAATGACGACATATTTGATACTTACAAATTGCATTATGTCTCAGACTTTGGGGCAACGCCATTTTTTTTGTTATAAAAATGAAAAATCATTTTATAATAAAAACCACTAATACATCTGTTTTTGAATTGTTATACTGTACAATAGTTAAATTGTAACATTCCTGGGCTGTATGGCGAAATGGTCAACTATCGATGTTTTCTAGGTTCTTCATATTTTCAAAGAGTAAAGAAATTTCTAAATCCTAAGCTCATTTCTTTTTCATTTTTTAAACATTTTATTTTCTTTGCTATGATATTTATTTCATTTATACTTTTCATCATAATAATATGGATTATACAGTATTTATTTAGTATTATTTATATTTATTTAATTTACATTTCTGTTTTATTTTATAGAGAAGCGTATTTTCAAGAGGAACATATAAAAAATGACGGCTGGATGATTTTATTAAATGTAGATTTTTTTGTTGAAATAAAATTATTTCTAAAAATAATTTTCGTTTCTTTAATTACATTATTTAATCGAATGGCAAAATATATTTTTATTAATATAATGAAAAATAATTGCCATAAACTTTTTTAATAACGTAGTAAACTTTAATAAGTGTTACTCTATATTTTAAACTATATTACCCCCTCAAATGTTTCCGCACCGTTTGATCTCTCGGGATCAAACTTTTCATGGAGACTTCTCTCGATCCTGTGGGTAACATAGGCTATCTTGGATCGAGATCGCCTCTGGAGTTGGGACATTTTGTGATGGCAATTGAAAATGTCTTCATTTAAATCCTTCAAAATGATGTCCAAATTGGGGATAACATCACAGTTACACCGATATGACCTGACGATGAAATAATAATGAATGATGTCACGATGATTTATTGTTGTGTGACGACACAATGGGGTGATGTCATTACCGCGACGACTTGGCATCAACGTGATCAATTAATTGATTCCAAATGCTATAATGTTAAATAAATTATATATAGTAAAATGACACTTTTACATGGTTCATCGTAAATTTTCCCATAAAGTTTACGAGTCAAACCCTATGTATTTTATATACATGGGGTTTGTGTGATGTCCTGTGAAGTTATTACTGCATGATGTTATCGTGATCAGCCAACTGATTGCAAATGTTATGATAAATAAATTATACGGCAAATTTTTTTCGAATTTGGAATGTCGTCTACAGTTCTCGTGTCTTCAAAGTTGCATAATAAATAGACGACGTCGCGTTTGCACTCCAATGATATCATCGAAAGCAATAGTACAAAAGAAGGATACAAAGAAATGAGAAAGATTTTTAAATTGGAAGGAATTGTCTCTTAACGACATAAAAATTTTCATAAAATTTGTAAAAATTCTTTATTTCGAATCTCCACATTTATCGAATTCAACTATAACGGCTATGGTTAACTCTAGAAAGTGGCATTGAAACAAAATTTCTCTAAATGCGTATTTACTGACATATACGGCATCCAATATGTTCATGATTTATTCCAATTACTTTGTTTTGAGCATTTCATTATATTTCATGCTCTTAACTAGAAATAACCAACAATCTTGTGATATTTTTAACTGTATATTGCAATGCATGTTTAAATTTGTACTAGCAACAAATAAGGGAAGAGCGAAAGCAAATATAGTACTCATTAAAGAACAGTTACAGTTAACAAGGCAAAATAAAATTCTTTCTCTAACTGGAAAGCTTTAAATACGTCTAGCTAATTTAAAAGACTGACATTCGAGAGCTTTCATAAAATTTCATAATATTGATCGAAATGTTTTTTAAGATGTAACATTAATTACTGCTTAGCCAATTAATGCATATTGATATAATGCATAAATATCAAATGAAAATATTTAAAAAAATATTTCTGATCGAATTTTCTAACATAATTGAAATAATTATGAATTAAAAATTAAATTTAATCATGAGCTTTAAATTTTAATATTGACGGAAACGAACATTTAAATGTAATACAGGGAATCCTTAATTTATAAGTTTGGTGCGTTTAAGCTTTTTGTTCCTAATTTTAATTTTAATAATTTAGAATATGATTTCCCATAAATCAATGCGGTAAATGAAAGTTAGTTTCTTCGACACCAAAACACAGGATATTTAATAAATTTAAAAATGTTTGTTAAATATATAGTCTTATATGACTTGAGCATATAATAATTATATGGTCAAGTCATCGTGATAGCATAAATTTCGGGTATTTCCGACGCCATCTATTGCAACATCATGATGACATCATAGCCATGAGTTTATGACATCATTTTAATAAATATTAACGATCAGCTATATGTTACCTCTACCCCACTAACACTTAGTGCCATCTGTTGTCAAAATATAAAATTTCGATAAAAATTTTAAATATAAAAACCGGATTATATTATGTGGTGCTGAGGTGATCGTTAATGGTAGAATATCACTACAAAATTTTATTGAAATATGCTAATTAGTTCAAAATTACAGAAAGGAGATACAGACAGGCAGGAGACATTAAACTTACCATATAAGCTTCCATTTCCTCCGGAAAGTAGGCTAATAACAGCAGTACAGTAATGCTGAAGAAAGAAAGTTTACTTTTTAGAATGAGGAAAACATATATCTTGAGGCTTCCTACAGTTATATATAAAAATAAAACAAATAAAAAATTGACAAAACCAAAAGTGGAATGAATAATATTCAGTATTTATAATAGTTTATATGTTGTTATGAATTTAGAAATTTTTTCTAATCTTATAAATACCTTTATTATCCATTTTATAATCTCAGATGTTTGTAATTAAAAATGTTGCAAGAATCTTTCCTCGATGACTTGTCAGTTAACTTCGTTTTTAGAGAAAAATTTACTGAATTTAAAAACATATTTTAAATGATTTTTAAAGTAACATATGTGCAATTATTCTATATTCTCTATACAGCCTTTAAACACTTTACCATATTGTTAGGATTAAATTATATACTTTACTAACATTATTTTATAGTCGGCCGGATTGGCCGCGTGGAAACGTTTCGGCTTTCCACTCTGGAGGACCTGGGTTCCACCCTCGGGTCACAGCCCTTGAAAATATTTATCATGGGGTCCGGCCTGCCCCGTCGATCCCCTTTCTCCACAATCCAACTGACCCCTTCGCAGGGCTTCGCAGGGGTGGGCAGCCTGTGGAAGAAGGTTGTTTCGCCCCGTTACACAAACTTCCAGAATGGAGTGTGGCGTCATCTGTTGACCAAAAAAAACATCTTTATCCTTGCGAAACTTGTGAAGCCCAGTACGACATTGATAAGTTTTACATTACTATTTATTATTGTATCGGGGTATATACTGTATAATCGTAAAAAGCCCGACTTATATCGAAACGATGTATAAAGTATTATTTTTATGAATTTATTTTTTTTTGTTTCAGAACTGATGATTTGAGGGGCCTAAAAAAATTTTCGCTCGAGGCGCTAACAGCCGTATTCTGACCTCTTTTGTTTAACATCAGTTTAAACCAGTTTCAGTTAAACTAAAGTTTAAACTAAAACTGTCCTTCCTATTCTTATCGAAGTTCTGAACTCTGTTTCCGTAAACCATTAATCTCAAACCCATAGGCCTCTTGAAAACATCGTGGGCATGTGCAATCTTGATCTGTCTGCTCGATTATCACGTGGATGTGTTTTACTGATTGCTCAACTAGGACGTGGATTTATTGTAATAAAATGGAAAATTCGATGGAAAACTGGAGTCTGAAAGAAAAAATGTTCTTATTTGAATTATGTCGAAATTCTATTGATGTGATTGAAAATAAACGAATCAATTTGTCGGCTAATTCTATAAATAATGAGGAGTGGAAGAAAATTTTATGTAATTTTCAGTCTCGATAAGTTGGATATTTTATACACACATGCACAAATTATAATTTTTAATAATACTGTATTTTAAATAATGTCATGTATACTAATACCTGTAATTTTATAATTTTACCATATTGGAGTTATTAACATTACTATTTCTTATAGATAAATAATTAGAAAATTTTAAAAATTTTATTGAATTATACATAATAATCTAATATATCTAATATAATTAATACAATATTTAAACTTTAGTATATTTTTAGTATGTATATTTTTCGTGAAAATTCAGTTATAAAATAAGAATATATATATATTTAGCTTTGGTGAGAAAAAAAACTTAAACAAATTAAGGAATTATGGAAAAGAATAAAATTATAGGTTAAGAAAAAATATAGAATTTATAATGATTATATAAAAAAAAAAAACAGGAGGGGGCCCACCTCCAAAAGATTTATCATATTTTACACAAAATTTTTAAACATAATTCCTGGAGAATTTACACAGCATTATAATATGTATGACGGTGGTAGTGAAGCTATAGAAAGGCAAGGAAAAAATTAGAAATTATAACAGAATAAAATAATTTATTAAATTTTTATTAGACAAGCATCATATTAAATGATAATATATTGAATTATATATAATAATCTAATATAGTTAATACAATATATAAACTTTAGTATATTTTCAGTATGTGTGAAAATTCAGTTATAAAATATGAATATACAATATATATTTAGCTTTGTTGAGAAAAGAAATCTTAAACATATTAAGGAATTATGGAAAAGAATAAATTACAGGCTAAGAAAGAATATAGAATTTATAATGATTATATAAGAAAAACAGGAGGGGCCCACTTCCAAAAGATTTATCATATTTTACACAAAATTTTTAAACAACATTATAATATGTATGATGGTGATAGTGAAGCTATAAAGAATAAATATAAAAAAAAAAAACTATAAAGCTATAATGAAAGGTGAGGAAAAAATTAGAAATTATAACACAATAAAATAATTTAAATTTTTGTTAGACAAGCATCATATTAAATGATAATATATTTTTTCAAAATATAAACAAATAATCAAAACATATATACAGTATTCAAACTTATCTTTTAAACTTCAATTAAACTTACTCCCTCTGGAGGTCTACACTAAGTCTATTTTCGCTGAGTCTAAAACTGGTTTTAAGAAATTAAGACAGATAAGAATATCACTTTACTGGTTTAAACCTAAGACTAAGTTTAAACCATAAGCTTAGATAGGTCAGAATATGGGTCATTGAGTCTTTAATAGAAGAAAAAATACAAATATGCTAAATGTCCAATGAGTTTTGAATCATTTTGTGTTAAGTTGAAGTTATCATTTTGTATATATCTATCTGATAATGATAAGTTTTATTTTTTTTAGTTTTTCTGTAAAATTAAAATTTAGTTATGTTTTTATTTATAAAAAAGTATTTTTAAATGAAATCATAAATTATTTTGTTAGATAAGTTTATTTCTTTCTTTCATTTATGTCATCATCTTAAATATTATATTTTTATCTAAACTTTTAAATAGCATTTAAAATATATAATTAAAGTTCATTCTGTTCTAATAAGAAATGAAATTAAAGAGCACAAAACCGTATAAAGGCTAAAAGCATTCTTGTTTTATGCTTTAATTATTTTCATTATTTAAAATGTAAAAATTAACAGTTTGACAACAGTTGAAAAATGAGTTATTGTTTCACAAAATTAATTATTGAATATTAAAATTCTGTTATATTTTTCATATAACTATTCAAAATTTTAACTTAATAATACAATTTTTAATGAAAATTTATGAAAAATTTTTCATTCTAAAAAGTATCTATTAATTTTATATTGAAAAATATATCTTAATATCAATCATTTATCAAGTTTACTTATTATAACAACTTTTGCAGTATAGTTTTCAACAAGTTTTAGTGATTTTTTTTTTCATTGCTACATACAAATATATTTCATCTCAGCCATAAAGTTTATTTAGTAATTAATATGACTATTTTTAATAATTTAAATAAAATTATTTATTCTAACACTTTATAGTTTTATTTTTTCTTTGAAATAAAGCATTTTTGTTAAACAAGTTTAAATGTTGTTGTTTTCTTTGAATAAATAAATTTTTCTATTATTTTCTGTGTATTAATTTTTCTAACTTACTTATTTCTTTTGCTATTTAAAATTATTATTAATTGTTGTTTGGCAGTGAGGAGTTATAGTCATTTTGAATTAAGAATTAACTTTATATTTACAAAGCCAAAGTATAGCACTTGACAAATTTAGATACTTTAAAGTTATGTTGTTAATTTGAAAGAAAGCTTTATATTGATATACGGAAAATTATAATTTTATTAACGTTTACTAGTAATGAATGGTTACAGCATCTTCAAAAAATTATGCAAATAACTAACTCATTCCAAAAACTTCATGGATTCTTGGAACAGTAAATCCATAGTTTTATATTACTTTCCTATATTCATTTATATCATACAATTAAATTTGTTAAATTATTATTTGTGTGTAATAAAAATATGTTTAATCTTAATTCAATTTTACTTGAATTATTTATTAATATTTTCATTTTGAGCTTAGGATTGATGGATCTTAAAATTTTTGTTTAGAATTTTGAAAGTTTAATGTGGTAAATTTTATCATTCTAATATTCAATTAATGATTAATAAAAACTATTTATTACAATAATATTTAGGTTAAAAATATTAGAATTTGTTGTACATAAAACAGACTTTTGGAGTTTTTGCATTGCATACCTTAATTTATTCTCCTTTTTCTTGGTATAGAACTTAGGAAACAGATATATACAGGAAAATTTTATTTTAAACAAATATTTTCAATCTTCCATAAAACCATCAACAACTCTCAGAAAGTTAATGATGGCTTTATGAAAGGCTGAAAATGGTTTTTTTAATATAAAATTTTCATGTGCAGACGAGTTTTTTTCTATATTGCAAACATTATACAGTAGAGTATCAGTTATCCAAACTAACTGGGACTAAGGTTATTTGGTTAATTAAATAGTTCAGATAATCAAACGTATATGAGAATACCCATTTTATACAAAAAGTGTAATTAAGCCTATACTTAAATTATTGTACACAATATTATTACTACTGTATTTTAAAGTATGAAGTATTATAAAAAAATAATTATTCATGTTATTTGACCAAGGAAAAAACTGCTTGAACTCTTATCATAATATGAAACCTATTATTATATTCTTATTTTTATCTATTTATACACTATAATAAATATATTTTAGAAAAACTTTAGCAGAGAATAATGATGATTCCATGAGAAATTTCCAACTTTAAGCTTTACAAATTTTGTAAAAAGTACAGGGATGGTATATTGCTAACACATTGTGGTGTCATATTAATAGAGAATTTAAATGCATAATATTTTATAATAACAAAAACAAGAATGATTGATTAAAAATATACTATTAAAAAAGATTACTAGTGAAATTAGAGGGAACAAACTTTGCAAATAAACTTGTTTATAAGAACATGTCTAAATGACTAATATCCCAGGAAGATACAAAACAATAAAGAACAAAGTGCAATGTATATCAAATACTGTAATGATGTATGGTATAAAAAAAAATTGAGATAAAATGTCAAAATAACATCAGAATGAAAGATTTCATATATCAAACTTCAGAGCAATGATATCTGATAAAATATGGTAATATTTATGATTTATGAGAAATAAATTGGTAGAAGAAAAGACTTAATGTGCTAATCCATTTAAAATGACAATTCTTTGTTTGCATTTAATTGTCACTATATCTCATGATTTTTTTCACATAGATGTCAGTGAAAATAAAATAATAATGAATAAATTCAAAACATAATTATGTATTTTAACAGAATTCATGCATATTTTGTTTCTTTTTATAATTTTTTATTTTAAAAGATTATATCATTCATTCCAGGAAAAAATCCATAAATTTGCTAAATTAAATGAAAGTTCAGGTCAGGGTATAACATTTAAAAGAAAGAATATTGGGATTCTGATTAATCTAATATCAATAGATATTTTAAGGTAATTTTATGGCATTTGGAAATGGATATCTTTGTTAAAAGTTAAACATCTAGATATAAAATAAATAAATAAATAAAATATTGTAAATAATTACAGGTGGTAGTCCTTCAGTTTTTAGTATTTCATCTTACAATGTCATTGATAAATTCTGTGATTGATCAATGCAATTGACAAATGGTTTAAGTTCTTGATCAATGATCCAAAAAGGATCTTTTTTGTCTTATTATTATATATTTTTTTTCATTAAGTTTATTACAATAAAATGAAGTGTAATGATAAATATTGGTAATAGGCAATCCTTAAAGTTTGGACATTTTTGATTTACCATGGTGGGTTTGAACCAAATTCATATAAGTAGCAAATTTCATTCAAACCTATATGATGAATAGCCAACCCCACCAAATATGCATAAACTGAAAAATTCCACAGAAACAAACATCAAATGAAGCATTCTGTGAATTTTTCGAAATATGCAAATAGTGAATGAAGATTTCTATTAATTAATCTATGGTATGTAACAAAACATGATAATTTCCAAAACTGATCCTTAAACACTTAAGATCACTTTGCAATCTATACATTTCCAATATTTGTTTTTGAACTAATTGAAAACTTTATGAAATTTGATAGATATATTCTCATTAAATTAAAGATAATCTCTGTTTAATACCACATCAACTAATTCTGTAAACTAACTAAAAACGTTGGACATAAAAATTTTTAAATACTTTCTTAATATCTTTTGAACTAAATAAAAGATATTTATGAAATTTTGCAGCTTTATCATGACATTGAAAATGACTTTTTGAAGAAATATACATTTTGATTCTTCATTATTAATCATTTTAAAATATCAGATATATTTGGAAGATAGGCAATTAGTTTTTTCTAAAATGACTCATAACAAAAATTATAAAATATTTAAATCTGTATTCAAAAATTGAATTTTTTTGTTAACTCACATTTTGATTGTAGATTTAAACCTAATATCTAATTATTATAAAAGAGTAATTATAACAAGAAAATAGAATTTTTAGCATCTACAATGTGTGTAATATTTAAATTAAAATATTACACATGTTGTAGATGCTAAAAATTCTATTTAATTAAATTCTATACTTTAATATTTTATGATTCTTAAAAATTTATATTAAATTATCAACTAATATGTAAATTTAATTAAATTCTGAAAAATAAAAAAAAATAAAATCTATATTTATGTTGTTTAAGAAATTCATAATATTTGCTTAATAGAATTGAAACTTGACAAAAAATTATTGCATTCCCTTCTTTTTAAGAGCATATTTATTTTTGAATATTTTCATGTGTCAAAATTAGAAGTGTAGATAGGTGATTCTTTATTTTTAATGTAAAATATTTTAATTATTCCTTTTGAAATAATGCATGCATCCAAATATAGAAAGAAGTTAATATTTTTAAATAATAAATATAGTTTGTAATGAAAATAATAATAAAAACACTATACAGCTAGTACTTTTCACAATGTAGATTAATTTATTAACTTGTAACTAACATTTTCGGCATATAGCCATCATCAGGTTACACAATGAAACCATGGCTATATACTGAAAGTGTTAGTTACAAGTTAATAAATTAATCTACTCTGTGAAAAGTGCTTGCTATATAGTGCTTTTATTTGAATTTAAGTAGAAGCAGTTTAAAGGTTTAATATGAAAAATAATAATTTCATTTATTCATTGATAGTTTTGGGGATACCAAGAGATGCATCAAAGGTAAAAATATTTATTTTAAATATTTTCTGTAAATTTTCATTAACAATTTTGATATGTTTTGCAGACAGAAATTGCTCGTGCTTATAGGATGCTTGCAAAAAAGTATCATCCTGATAGGCATAAAACAGAAGTAAGTTTATCAAGCATTTCAAAATTAATTTGAATAAATTTTTAAAATTATTAATTCAAATTTTGTTATTATAGGAAGAAAAGAAAATGGCTTCTGAACAGTTTACTTTGTTAGCAACAGCATATGAAGTAAGTGCTATAATTTGATAATTTTTATGTAATTTGTTGTGA
This sequence comes from Olivierus martensii, assembly GCA_000484575.1. Lineage (NCBI taxonomy): Eukaryota > Metazoa > Arthropoda > Arachnida > Scorpiones > Buthidae > Olivierus > Olivierus martensii. The sequence goes on from AYEL01058612.1 coordinate 20,921, forward strand.
TGTTTTAATTTTAACTTGAATCTCTTACTATATATGATCTTACAAAAAATGATTTCAATTCTTATATGAGAGAATATGAATATTTTTTCCAGTTATGGGCATACCTTTTTATTATGGCAGTTATTAACATTCCAGACCATTGCTTTAAAGAGAATCATGGCCTTTTTTTGTTTGCTAATGCATATAAAATTCTAAAGGCATAGTTACACTATTATTCATTAAGTGTGCAATAGTGATAAGCCAAGAAAAACTTAGTTGGATGTCTGCTTAGTAAAGCATTTGCTTATCATGGAGGATCTGGATTCATCCTGAATCTCACACTTTCAATTTTTCAGGAAGACTCTGGGCCCAGCTTGTCTGCATTGCTGGATTTACCTATAGGCTGTCTGGGCCACGTCCTATGGCCCTGATATTCTAAGGGCCCTAAAACTATCAATCTGTTTTCAACTTTTATAAACTTTTAATAAGAAAAAATGGGCTTTATTAAAGTGCCAGATAGAAAATAAAATTTTAAAGATTCATTATAAGTTATAAGGAACCTTTTTAAAATTAGACAATTTGAATATTTGTTCATTATAAGTTATGACACACAAAAATTCAAAACAGCCATGTCTCAAGTGTAGGAAATTTGTTGCAAAGAACAAGGATAAGACACACGAAAGTAGGGCAAAACAAAGATGGCTGTCCAAAATGAGAACATGATTAATTCAGTAAAAATTTTATTTTCTATCTAGCATTTTAAAAAAATTATCTCGATAATGTAGGATTAACTTTTAAATCAGATCAGGTATTTTAAGATAAAATTTATAAAAATCCTTATGTGAATAAGTCAAATAAAATTAATTTCAGAGATGATTATTATTTTTAGGTGCCCCAAAACCTTGCTCATGCTAGGGCCCCCAAAAATGCAAATCCAGCTCTGCATGTCTGTGTTTGTTTTATATAGATGTTATAACAAGGTGACCCTGTCAACTATGACTCTCTGATTTGGATGAAATTTTACAGCATGGTGGCAGTCATGTATTGATTTATCTGAGAAAATTTTAGATATAGACATGCAACCAATAATTTTAAATAAATTTTTAAATTTTGCAATTTTTGACATTTCTTTTAATTACAATAATTCCACTAAAAGTTTCAATATTCAAATAGCAGCATTGGCAGCATAGCTCAATACTATATGAAAAATGTAAATTGTATTCCCAATAAATTTTTTTTTTTAAATATCAGTAAAAGTATTTTTTGTTTAAATTTATTCATTTTTATATTATTTTTTAAGATTCATTTTTTTTCTGTGATAACTATATTGCTTGAGAACTGAATAAGTTTATTTTCCTATTCTGAATTGTTGAAGTCTATTTTTCTATTCTGTGTTGTATTTACACACACAATAATAATAATAATAATAATAACAACAACCTAAAGAACGGAGGCTTCACCCTCTTCCATGGATTTGATAGTGGAGTCACTATCAAATCCATGGAAGAGGGTGAACTGTACAAGTATTTGTGATTCCAGCAAGCCAGATTCACAGAACAGAAGAAAACTAAACAAACATGTCAAAACTGTCAGATTAAATAACATTCTCAAAACATATCTAAATGGAAAAAATACAGTCTCGCAGAACAGAAGAAAACTAAACAAACACTATCAAAACAGTACACCAACAACATAACAGAAGAAAACTAAACAAACATTGTCAAAACTATACACCAACAGATCGATTCTCAAAACACATCTGAATGGAAAAAACAAGTGAAAGCCATCAACCTAAACAAACATTGTCAAAACTATACACCAACAGATTAAATAACATTCGAAAACATATCTGAATGTAAAAAAGACAGTGAAAGCCATCAGCAAATTCGCCATACCTATACTGACTTACTCCTTTGGAGTGATACTATGGACACGGACAGAACTTGAATCACTCCAAAGAAAAACACGAACAACACTTACAAAATTCCAGTACCATCACCCAAAATCTGCCATAGAAAGAACTACTCTCCCACGCAAGGGAAGGTGGACATGGTCTTATTGACATCCCACATTTACACGACAGACAGATCTATAATATGAGAGGAGATCTTCCATAAAACACAACATAACATCAGAACTACAAAAAGCTATTGTCTTGGCAGATAGAAACATAACACCATTAAATCTTCATAACAATATCCCATGCCAAATAGACAACACTGCACACATACAAAAAAGAAAACATCCTGGTGTAGAAAGGAACTCCATGGCAGTCACCTACATGACCTTCAGAAACACTTCATAGATGCTAAAGCATCAAACAGCTGGTTAGTTCTATTTACTGAAACAGAAAGGTTATATTAGCAATACAAGACCATGTAATAAACATGAAAAACTACAGAAAATACATACTAAAGGACAGTACATTAACAAACAACACTTGTAAGAAATGCCACATATCATCCAAAACAATTCAATACATTATTTCTTGTTGCAAGCTGCTCGCACAAACAGATTACCTGCACAGACACAACCAAGTAGCAAACACAGATTTAGGAGATTTTTTTTCCTAATTTAAACGATCATAATTTAAAAGTTTATGATTTAAAATATTGTTAAAAACTTGTGTAAAATAAAATACATGAATATCATCTTTTAAATAAATTTACGTTCAAATCAGAAATTCTTAAAAGTTTTTCTGATAGATAGATTGATTACAAAATAAGTAAGAATTTATTTAAAGGATGATATTCATGTAAGTTCAAATCAGAAATTCTTAAAAGTTTTTCTGATAGATAGATTGATTACAAAATAAGTAAGAAATAGTGAAAACTTGGAACAATTAAATGAATTTGTACTTTATATTAGAATGTTACCAAAAAGTAAGAAAGTAGGCAGAAAAATTCAAAGCATAAAAATATTGATAGAAATGTAATTAGTGATGATTCAAAGAAATAAATAGTTGTGTATAAAAGTGTATTTCTGTTTGTACTTAGTAAGAAAATGAGAGCTGAATATATAAATAAATATGCAAAAGTAAATAAGTAACTTATTTGAAATGTTCTAGCAGATTAATTTCTTCATAGAAACATAGAATGAAGCATTTTTGAGTGTTGAATGAGTACTATTACAAGAAAAGCAATAGATGACTATAAAAGAAATTGAGACAATTTGGATATATGAAGAGAGTGAATCACAAATATAAAACATAACAATGAATGAATTAAAAGGCGGTTAAAAAGGATTGATGAAGTCACTAAAAAGTAAAATGTAAAGTTTTCAACTGATGTAAATCTAAACTTTAACAAAGAAAAATCATGAAAGTAGAATCCTATATATTAAGCATTCCAATCAGAATTTATTATCCCAAATATAAAACATAACAATGAATGAATTAAAAGTCAGTTAAAAAGGATTGATGAAGTCACTAAAAAGAAAAATGTAAAGTTTTCAACTGATGAAAATCTAAACTTAAAGAAAAATCATGAAAGTAGAATCCTATATATTAAGCATTCCAATCAGAATTTATTATTTTTTGGTATTTTGAATTTTAAATTATAAATATTAAAATATTTTTAAAAACATTGTACTGTATATGCAAAATTCAAGCCAATTTAGTTTTGTAAAATTTCATAGTAGTTTACAGTTTGTTAGTACAGGTTGTTCTCAACTTATAAGGAGAATACATTGAAAAATTTCAAAATGCAATTCAAATCTGTCATCATTCAGATCAAATTTCTCACAGGTGCAATGCTATAACTGGAGATAAGGTTCTATAATCATCAAAACTCAGGAGATTCAATTTCTTTTTAAAAATATTACCCAATATAGTACAGGTTTTGCACTCCAAATTCAACCCTTTGCAAATAAAATTCAACTTTGCTTTCTAAAATAGTACAATTCAATGATAACTTGATTTTTATAAGGTTAAACACATTATTATGAAATGTATTGCATTCGTGTATTTTTAGTTTTTATGATGAATTAAGCATGATGTATATTTAAAACTCTTAATTTAATTTTTAGAATGCAATACATTTCATAATAATGTGTTTATCCTTATTAAAATCAAGTTATCATTGAATCATATTATTTTAGAAAGCAAGTTTGAAATTGATCTGAAAAAAGTTGATTTTGGAGTGCAAAACCTATAATGTTAAATAAATGCTATTAAATAAGGAAAATGTATTTTCTAACACTTTGTATAAATAAAAATACAAAAAATATTAAGTAAAAACAAAAATGGAATATAAAAATTGCATTCATATGGCATGTTTTTAGCAAATCAATTATTGTTTTAATTCCATTTCCTAATCATTGACTGATTTCTATGTAATAAAATCTATCCTAGACCTAACTACAATAACTAAACAAAACTATATATGACTTCCCACATCTGTGGTAAAATCAACAGGACTTTAAAATAGGCAATCAACATCTAGACTGAACCCTCTATGCCAGGGGTTCCCAAAGTGCGGCCTTCAAACCCTAGAAATGCGGCCCGCGATGTCAGATCATCCACGATCTTGAATTCATAGATATAATTTACATTTTTACAAAAAAATAAATAAATTATATCATATTATAATTAAAAATTGTTCAGTTAACAAAATACATGTATATGTGCTTCCAAATATGTTTTCATTATTCGGAAGCACTTATATATGCGAAAAAACCTTATTAATCATGAGTATTAATAAGTCCAAATTGAGATCAAAACTAACTGATGAACTTTTAAAGCGGTGTTAAGGATATATTCAACCGATTTAGAACCAAGACTGAATAACAATATATAAAAAAAAAAAACAACTGCATAAGTTACACACTTCAGATTGATGAATTTATTATTTTTTCTTTTTTTATTTGAATTATTTTATTTTTTAATTATTTTATTTTGAATTTCTTTTTTTTATTTGAAATTATTTAGTTATTTTTGTTTAATTATTTTTGAACTATTATTTAACATTATTTAGTTATTTTTTAATTATTTTTGAAATGTGTTATTTTAAACAGTTTTATAATAAAAAGTAATTATTGAATATAAATTATCTGAATTATAAGCACAATGTTTGTTCTGTTGTTTGAACATGTAACTTTCCTTGTTGCTGATGATGACTTATTAAAGTTGAAAGCGCTTCAGTGAAATTGTGTATTATTTTCCACTTTAAACATTGTGCTTATTATTCAGATAATTTATATTTAGTACTCCAAGTGGAAGTTTTTCTTATAGTTTTGATAATTGATTTAAAGTAATTATTGTCATAAATAAAGAACAAGCATGCTATAAAATTAGTATAAATCTTTCCCTTGTGTCTAACTTTTTTATTGATTTGAACATATTTTCCATAACTTTTTTGGGCCCACCAAATATTTCGGAATTTAAAATTTGGCCCACCTAGGAAAAACTTTGGGAACCCTTGCTCTATGCCTAGGATTGAATCTGGATAAGTATATGTACTAAATATCTAATAATAAAATTGTGTATTTTTCTGGCTTATAGAGCTTGTGGATTCCTTGTACCTTGAATTACTTTATTATGTGATTTCATTTTAATTCAAAAATGTTTTCTGAAATGTCAGACATTTCAGAAAATATTCTTGAATTAAAACAAAAGTATCTAACTAAAGAAGCATTGAAACCCAACATGGCTGCCATTTTTTTCTATTGAATTATATGCTACTTTTATATTATTGGATACTAAATGGGGAACATTCCAATGATTACAACAGACTGCCCATACCTATAGCAACAGTTAGCAGTCAGATGAAAATTGACAATTAATTAAATAGGTCAGGATTGAACTTTTTCTGAAAAAATAGAGATAAGGCAGTCAGAATTAAATACAAATGTTCCAAGATAGAATTACACACATTTTCACCTAGCAGTTGTTTGACCATCAGTTGAATTGCTGTCATTATTGCAAAATCAATAGCAAATGGCAGAAGTAAGAATTTTCATTGTAAATAATCACCGTCATGAATACGGACTGTTGTAAATTGGGGACATCCTGTATAGTTATGTATTTAAACAATGAAGTTAATTCTCAATTCTGATAAAAAAAAAAACTTCTCATTTGTCTCCATATATTTGTTAATTTTTTTATATATTTTAAAGTAATCTTATTTAAAGATTTTATCATATTTTCAAACAAGATAACCATAAAAATCATCACTTCTCATTTGTCTCCATATATTTAAAATATATAAAAAAATTAACAAAGTAATCTTATTTAAAGATTTTATCATATTTTCAAACAAGATAACCATAAAAATCATCACATCGTATGAAGAAACAACTATCGTATAACACTATTGTATGAATAAAAGCTTTAATCATCCAAACGCATTACTTAATCTACACTGCTCCATGGTAATTATACATATGTTTCCAGCTCTTAAAGCAGGTAATAAATCAACAACTTCTTCAAAAAACAGAAAATTTATTAAAGTACTTTTGGCTCTATCGAGCCCTTGTCAATAAACTCTACAAACTAAAATTCTAAAGAATATAAAAAAACGTGGTTATATGTTCGAATATACATTCAAAATTTTCAAAAGTTCTAGAATTCAAAATTCAAAAAAACTTTCATTCATCGATCCCATTACATAATGCATCATAACATAATTGCCTAGAAATTATCACAGCACAAACTAATATTAACACTAACAATATCCAATACTCGGGAATAATGTCTCATTCTGATCGTAGGTTAGGTTTCCCTTTGCAAGTGCACCGTCTTATTCTTATATTCGCATGCCATACTAACTGTTTTAGGATCATTATAATTTATTATATTAGTCTCTTTCGATTTTCTAGAAAAAATCTCTAAAGTTTCTGCAACCCTTATTTTCTGGGAATATCCAGTACTTTTATCACTTTCAACTCGTCCCATTTAGCTGTTGCGTCAAAGCTTAGTAATCTTTGTATGTGGGCTGTATTAGTTTTTATGTTTGCAAAAGAGCTGGAAATATACATTTTAATCATCATTGTGAAGAATCAAACCCAAATCTTTCCTTTATCTCTGCTTATTTTCTAATAATATTCATTTATTGGGTATTTTATTTAGTTAAAGATATTTATGTTCCCAACTAAATCTTTAAAAAATAGCAGCAAGAAATAAAATGGTTTCACCTTTTTGAATGCATATCATGATATCATCCAATCTGAATAACATCATTGCCAAATTAGGAGTGTTGTTGGACTGATCAATGTGTGTTACAAATGACAAAATACAAAAGCAACATGTAGTGAAGTATGGTCGATACAGTGTAAAAGTCAGTTTTGAGGTGATCTGATCAAATGAATGAAGAGTGATTGATGAAGTCAATGTATAATGGCCAAGTATATAATAAATACGACAAAATACAAAAGCAACATATAGTGAAGTATGGTCGATACAGTGTAAAAGTGAAATAGTAAAAGTGTAAAAGTGAAAAAGTGTAAAAGTATCAAATGAATGAAGAGTGATTGATGAAGTCAATGTATAATGGCCAAGTATATAATAAATGTAAACGATGGAGGATAAAAAAAAAAAAGTGGAAGACAAGTGGATAAATATCTAACTATGTATAAATTTCAAAATATTATATATAATTTTTTTCTCAGAATTAATCCATTTTTAACTTTTTGGTTATATTTACACAGTTAAATCTTAATTATCCAATCTATATATAAGAAGGTAAAGACAACATTATAATAGGAATTAACTAGGGAAATGCAATTAATAATTCTTTTTTAAATTTGGACTATGTGCCACCATCTGTTAACTTAGTTTAAATTTAAATAAATAATTAAGTTTGTACTATCTATTATATAATTTGGAACTTTAATTTTTGATTAATTTCTCAAAATCTTGACTTAATTATTTATTTAAATTTAAACTAAGTTTGTACTATCTATTATATAATTTGGAACTTTAATTTTTGATTAATTTCTCAAAATGAAAATCTGGTGTGGAGTAGAACTTGGAACTTAGGATTAATATTTCAATGCCTTAACCTTTGTCTGCTCAGATTTAAAGAGCTTGTGGCTAGATATCTCTTCTAAGGAATGAAAAGTGTTGGCTTTGTTAGTCTAATAAGTTATCTAAATTAATTGTTATATAAATTTTTCAAAATGAAAATCTGCTGATTGCTGTGATAATCTAATTGGTTAAGGCAGTAATAAGTTATCTAAATTAATTGTTATAAATTTTTCAAAATGAAAATCTGCTGATTGCTGTGATAATCTAATTGGTTAAGGCAGTTTTCTAAACTGTGGGACCTGACCCACTAAGGGGCAAGTCTATTGCAAGGACAGCATGCAATTAACAAAAACATAATTTTAATTAAATTTTTCCTCAATGTAACTTTTTTCAAATAAACAAAAAATAAATTCAAATTTGTGTCGAAAAAATGAATCAGCAAGAGACATGCAATTAACAAAAATATCATTTTAATTAAATTTTTCCTCAATGTAACTTTTTTTCAAATAAACAAAAAATAAATTCAAATTTGTGTCGAAAAAATGAATCAGCAAGAGGGTTATAAATACAGTAACATATATCCACATACTAAGAAACTTCCTGCTGTAGCTGTTTTAAAGAAAAAATATTGATTTTGTTTTAGTAATTGAAAAAAGAATTATGAGTAGCAATATTTTTAATCACACTCTGATTTCAGAGAATTTTTGCTGGAATATAAGTCCACCCATTGTATTAAACACGTATTTTTTTTTCATTTTTTTTGTAAGATTTGTTTAATTGTATTAAAAATTATGCCATAATAAATATATTTTTTATGCATAAGAATTTTATTATACAAAATATGACACAATTTAATATTACAAAATAATATAAGTAGAAAGTATTTATAAAATTAGAATGTTATGAAAATGAAGAGATATACCAGTTTTTTTATGAAAAAAGGGGTGCCACAGACACAAAGTTTGGAAACCACTGGGTTAAGGCATTGGGCCTTAATCTGAAGTCTCATATACAGTAGTTTGTGACACACAGTACTAAAGGATTACAGCTCTGTTCCACAAAAAGATATTACAGGGGTACTTTGAGTTATAATTCAGCTTCAATCATCATCAAACTCTGGATAGGAACTTGGCAAATACCCTAGATCAGAACAATGAAGGAGGGCAAGCTGACCAGCTGGGGAGAATCCTCTCCTTTAGGCTCCTGAAGCATGGTGTTGCAGAGCAACTGGAATAGCCAAGATAGATATTATGAAAATTTAGCCCTGACCTATCCTATTATGATTGAGTGAGTGAGCAAGGGAGCAAGCGAGAGAGAATGAATGAGTGAGTGAAAAGAATATTTAATTTTTTTTAATTTTCTTTACATTTGATTTGATTTTTTTATTTTTATTATCTCATAATGAATTTTTGCTTACAATAAAATCACTATTTATGCAAATTTGAAATAATGCAAGTATAGATACAATGTGAAAAAAAATCATTGCTATTGAGATAACTCTCTTGTAGATAGTACAACTGTCACATATAAACTTTATCAATAATCATTTCCTACATTCTCATCAGCTTATTATGGCCTCATATTACATGTAAACAGCATATACAAATTGTTTGCCACAAAGTAACAGTTTCTTATACTGTATATACTTATTTTTTCGCTTTGTTTTTCAATCAAGCAATCGTATTAAAAACATAAATCATGATATATTGATACACAAAGTTGTTTGTATATCTTAAAATTATGATAAAAATACTCTTATAGGAGAAATTCTGTTTCTATTTGTTATGAATTCTTCTCTCTTAAATTATATGCTATCAATATTAGTAATATGACAGTATTATTAATTTTAAAACTAATATAAGAATTTTTGAAATTTATATTTTTGATATTTATAAATCATCTTACTAGCTTAATATTATCATCATAATTCAAACAAATTCAAACTATCAATGCATATAATTATAAATAGAAACTTGTTTTTCACAGCTTTATTTATTTTAATAACTTCTATATCAAAACACATTTCAACTTATTTAAATTCTACTTTATATAACTTTCTATATTTCAAAACATTTTTTAAATTATTATAATTTAATATTCAATGCAATATAATTTTTATAAAGTTATTTACATCAATGGTTTTAGAACCATTACAAAAATGTACACAGTACTATCACTAATGAACTCTCCATTAGCAAAGTTATTGTTTTTTCAACTTATTTAAATTCTACTTTATATAACTTTCTATATTTCAAAATATTTTTTAAATTATTATAATATTCAGTGCAATATAATTTTTATAAAGTTATTTACATCAATGGTTTTAGTACCATTACAAAAATGTACACAGTACTATCACTAATGAACTCTCCATTAGCAAAGTTATTGAACTGCTATCATATTACAACATTTAATAAACAAATAAATTATATTATAATTGTGAATTATATTAGTTATTATAAATCTCGTTTTATACATAAGCTATGTACCAGACCTGGGCATTATTTAAATACTTTTTCAAATAATTTTTTATCTTATTTGATTGATTATTTGAATCATCAAATAATTTTTTTAATTATTTGTTATTTTATATAATTTCAAATAACAAATAATTAATTATTTGTTATCTTATTTGATACTTCAAATAATTATCTTTTATCTTATTTATTATTTGATTTTGTTATCTTATTTGATACTTCAAATAAGTATCTTTTATCTTATTTATTATTTGATTATTTACACAAATAAAATAAATGCATTCTAATGTACTGTAATATATGATAAGATGGTGGTATATTTTATTTTATCTGTACAATATGCTGAATATGTGTATAAGATGTGTATAATTGAAGAAAATGTGCACAAGTGTACAGTTATACAAAATGCTTACAATTTAGCAAATGATCTACAATAGGTGTACGGATGCACAGTTATAGAAAATGTACATAACATACAGTTCATGAAAATGTGTACGAAATGCCTATAATTTAACAAAATATATATAAGTAAACAGATATACAAAATGTGTACAAATGTTCAAATTGTATAAAAAATTGCATAAAACTTAACAAAATATGCTCAATTGCTGCACAGTTGTACAAAATGTGCGCAATAGGTGTACAATTGTACAAAATTTACGCAAAAGGTATACATTTGTACGAAATGTATGCAATAACTGTACACTTGTACGAAATGGTCAGAACAGATGTATAATTTTACAAAATATGTACAAAATGGTCAGAATAGATGTACAATTTTACAAAATATGCTCAATAGATACACAAATGTACACTTGTACAAAATGTACGCAATAGGTGTACACTTATACGAAATGTTCGGAATAGATGTACAATTGTACAAAATGTATGCAATAAGTGTACAATTGTACAAAATATACGCAATAGGTATACACTTGCACGAAATGTTCGGAATAGGTGTACAATTGTACAAAATGTATGCAATAAGTGTACGATTGATTTTAAAAAACAGTTTTTTGTGCACATTTTTTTACATCCCTCGACTTTCGAACATTCGCACACACTTTCAGGAACCAATTATGTGCGAAAGTCGAGGGCCGCCTCTATATCTAAAATATGGTAATTGGTGCGTTCTTTGTGAGATTCTGTCCATTAGCCAACCTCACAATGAATAACCACAATGCTAAACTGTTTAAGAAATATTTATTTTCATATTTTATATCTTTGTTCATCATCTGAATTAATAACTTACCAGGAATTGCATCTCATACCATCATCAAACCAACCGCCAAATCGAAAGTGGAAGTTTTATGTCGCTCAATCACATCTGTTTTTTGCTGTAGTGTAATCACTAATCTCTTCTTTTTTCATTTCCTGTTTTATCATCAAAAGTGTTCTTCTTTACATCCATTTCGATACTTTTTAAAAGAGAAAATTCTGTACTATACTGTATGTATACGATAACAAAGCTGAATAATAGTAATGTTAAATAGCTAACGGCAAAAAGCCCCTTTCTGGTGTTTCACCCCTTCAAAACCAAGTGACTGTTCTTGGACTGCTCCTCGTCCGGTTTTACTAACCGAAAATTAACGGTAATTTGTTAATTGACATCATAAAAGGGGACGGACATTTGTTAGTAAGACTGGTCTATGCTTACAACTCGCATTAATCAATTATTTGCTCGCACTAACTGAAAAACGGTATCATTTTTATAAGTTGCACTAATCGAGGCCTACCTGTATTTGTATATGTTTAACTCAAATTTTGCTGAAGTCAGATCATTTTTTAACAAAAATTTTGATGCAAAATGTACCAAAGCTAATGGACTATAAATTGCATCTAACTATATCTAAAATATGGTAATTGGTGCGTTCTTTGTGAGATTCTGTCCATTAGCCAACCTCACAATGAATAACCACAATACTAAACTGTTTAAGAAATATTTATTTTCATATTTTATATCTTTGTTCATTATCTGAATTAATAACTTACCAGGAATTGCATCTCATACCATCATCAAACACTTAATCCAAAATAGCAAATCGAAAGAGGAAGTTCAGCACAGCTTTTATGCAGGGGTAATAACTTACCAGGAATTGCATCTCATACCATCATCAAACCAACCGCTGAATCGAAACCAAAAGAGCAAATCGAAAGCAGAAGTGGAGCACTGCTTTATTACTTACCAGGAATTGCGTCTCATATCATCATCAAACCAACCGCCAAACTTACCAGGAATTGTATCTCATACCATCATCAAACCAACCACCAAATAAGTGGAAGTTTTATGTCGCTCAATCACATCCGTTTTTTGCTGTAGTGTAATCACTAATCTCTTCTTTTTTCATTTCCTGTTTTATCATCAAAAGTGTTCTTTACATCCATTTCGATACTTTTTAAAAGAGAAAATTCTGTACTATACTGTATGTATACGATAACAAAGCTGAATAATAGTAATGTTAAATAGCTAACGGCAAAAAGCCCATCTTTCTGGTGTTTCACCCCTTCAAAACCAAGTGACTGTTCTTGGACTGCTCCTCGTCCGGTTTTACTAACCGAAAATTAACATTAATTTGTTAATTGACATCATAAAAGGGGACGGACATTTGTTAGTAAGACTGGTCTATGCTTACAACTCGCATTAATCAATTATTTGCTCGCACTAACTGAAAAACGGTATCATTTTTATAAGTTGCACTAATCGAGGCCTACCTGTATTTGTATATGTTTAACTCAAATTTTGCTGAAATCAATTTTTAACAAAAATTTTGATGCAAAATGTACCAAAGCTAATGGACTATAAATTGCATCTATCATTGGTATAGAAAATTGAAATGGATATTGCATTTACCATGTTATAGTACCATATTTTTCTCTGAAAGGTAGACAATGCTGATAGAACAATATACCAGTGAAATAATACTTAAGATATTTTTTATAAGTTATATATACAAAACATAAACCAATAACATGAACTTAAAAAGATGTTAAACTAGTATGTTCAGACTAACTTACTGTGTTTTTGGTCTAGAATTAAAAAAATCTACATAAGTTTGGATATAAGATGGCAATATCTATTCAGTATATTTGACAATATGTAAATACTCATTGATATTAATATCAATATCAATATATAATTCTCATTGGGATTATTGGCAATATATTTTTAGCATTACTGACGGCATCTATTTCTATGAAACTCATTGATATTAATATCAATATATAATGCTCATTGGGATTATTGGCAATATATTTTTAGCATTACTGACGGCATCTATTTCTATGAAAAGAAATCAAACTATCATATTGAGTAAAAATTTTTTATAAAATTGAAAATTTAGAAAAACATTTGCACTAATTGTTTTTTTAAGAAAATTATTTAAATTTTGCCAAATCTATGATTAACAATTCTTGAGGCAATATTTTGTATTACAAAAAAATAATTCATTTAAGTTTTTAAAATTAGCATTTTCTTTTTTGAAAGAAATTTTCATATTGCTTTAGTTATATTTTCAACAAATTTGAAAATTCTATAAAATTTGAATTTCACTTGGAAATGCAGTATTTAATAATTTTTTTTTATTAAGAAATGATATTATTTTGATAATCTGAACATTAATTTTTAATATAATGAATGATAAATTCCTTTATTGTGAAATAGAATTTCAGTAGATAGTAGTTTTAATTAGTCTCTCATAAACTGAAATTTTGAATATTTTCAAATGTTTTTATACAAATAGTCCTCAACTGTGTGATTTGATTCTATTCCCAAGGTGGTAAAAATCAGAGCAATCAAAAATTTCCTAATTTATAATTGCCCACAATCAACAATTATTATATATCATAATAAAACTTATTATAAATCTCCAGGAACCAGGCATAAAAAAAAAATCTATTTGATACATTAGACCATCCATTTTCAACCTGCGGCCCACGAAGCTATTACGTGCAGCCTGGAAAGCATAATCATGAATTTAACGAAACCGTGGAATTTGTCTCCCACATGCAAAAAAAATAAAAATTGATATAAAAAAGTTTTTTTTAAATCTAGAAAAATTAGAATTTTCTTAATTTGCTAGGTCCTTCCTGATGCATTCATAAAATTTTACAGGTCATGGGCCTAATTTGCTAAGTCCTTTCTGATGCACTCATAAAATTTTACAGGTCATAGGTCAGTTTGTGAAAACACTGACCTATGGCATCCACGAACTGAGAAGTTAGTTGTTTTTGTTGGCGATTTTTTTAGAAGTCGGACTTTTTTCACATGACACCAATTGGTTGCCAACTGCTGATATAGCGTGTTGCGGCCCAGGGGAAAAAAAGGTTGAGAACCACTGCATTAAACCATTGGCATAAGCTTGTATGCATGTGAATTGCATTGACTCATTAAAAAATTTACTGATTACATCATCATAAATACGAGTCGTCACAAGTCACAATTATAATGGAGACAATATACTGATTTTACAGGTCTCTTTTTTATTTGATCTTTCATCTTATAAAAAGGAATTTTACAGGCTATTATATATCAAGTGTGTGAAAAAGTTCTCGCTGTTTTTCGATAGATGGCTCTGCACGTAAATGGTGACGCAATGAAATAGAATTTCAGTAGATAGTAGTTTTGATTAGTCTCTCATAAACTGAAATCTTGAATATTTTCAAATGTTTTTATACAAATAGTCCTCAACTATGTGATTTGATTCTATTCCCAAGGTGGTAAAAATCAGAGCAATCAAAAATTTCCTAATTTATAATTGCCCACAATCAACAATTATTATATATCATAATAAAAATTATTATAAATCTCCAGGAACCAGGCATAAAAAAAAAATGTATTTGATACATTAGACCATCCATTTTCAACCTGCGGCCCAACAAGCTATTACGTGCAGCCCGGAAAGCATAATCATGAATTTAATGAAACCGTGGAATTTGTCTCCCACATGCAAAAAAAATAAAAAATTTTTTTTTATATCAATTTTTAAATCTAGAAAAATTAGAATTTTCTTAATTTGCTAGGTCCTTCCTGATGCATTCATAAAATTTTACAGGTCATGGGCCTAATTTGCTAAGTCCTTTCTGATGCACTCATAAAATTTTACAGGTCATAGGTCAGTTTGTGAAAACACTGACCTATGGCATCCACGAACTGAGAAGTTAGTTGTTTTTGTTGGCGATTTTTTAGAGGTCAGACTTTTTTCACGACACCAATTGGTTGCCAACTGCTGATATAGCGTGCTGCAGCCCAGGGGAAAAAAAGGTTGAGAACCACTGCATTAAACCATTGGCATAAGCTTGTATGCATGTGAATTGCATTGACTCATTATGATGTAATCAGTAAATTTTTTAAATACGAGTCGTCACAAGTCAATAACAAAATCAAGGACTATTTGCATTATAAAAGTTAGAAAAGATAGATAAGTTCTAAAAAGAATCAATTTTGGTTTGGATATCTGCCATTTTGAAATGATTGAAGATACAAGATTAAAGTGTGTATCAGATCATTTAAATTCTATCAATTGGTTCAAGTTAAAATAATATTATTGAAAGTTTAGTAATTATAATGGAGACAATATACTGATTTTACAGGTCTCTTTTTTATTTGATCTTTCATCTTATAAAAAGGAATTTTACAGGCTATTATATATTTATATAAAAATTATTCCAACTTTTACAAAGTTAAAAACTTTTATTTGAATATTTACAATATACATTTTGATTAAAAACTATTAATAAACAAGTTAAAAGGAATTCTTAATCACTATCATCTGATTCTTGATAGCTTTTACTTGGCCCTGGTTCATTGAGCTCTTCCCCTGGTTCACTACTGAAAATAAAATTATTATTCAAATTAACAAATTTACAAATAGATTAATTGGCATTAAAATATTCTAAGCAGGAAAAATTTATAGAAGCTTCCTGATTTATCCAATTTATGTAAAAAAATTTTAATGATAAATCAAATTTTACATAATCTAGTAGTGTTCAAATTATGAACATTCATAGTTACAAACATGACATTTCTTTTTCAAATTTCACAAAATTTTAAAAAAGTCTTAGCAAATTTTAACACATTATAATAGCAAAATATTC
Source organism: Olivierus martensii (assembly GCA_000484575.1). Taxonomy (NCBI): domain Eukaryota; kingdom Metazoa; phylum Arthropoda; class Arachnida; order Scorpiones; family Buthidae; genus Olivierus; species Olivierus martensii. The sequence continues at coordinate 37,433 of AYEL01058612.1, forward strand.
TAGCAACCAATATAATATAAAAATTACATAAATACTGCTATGATATGTTTACTAAAGATGGCAAAGATTATAAAAGCAAAGATTTTTTTTGTAACAGTTATAAAGCAAAGGAAATTTATTATTTTTCTCTAAATCAACTGGGGGTAAAATCATTTAACCGGTATGCAACTTGTTTGGGTACTGGTATTTATTTTATTTAAACATATTTGGAAGTCATATTACAACTAATATAAAGAATGGTGGTGATTATTTTGACAGTCAAATGAAGGGGGTATGGGATTATATTGAACAATCCATTGGGAGTCTGGAGTCATCAAAAGTTAAGAACTCCTGCTCTAAATCCAACTATAAATAAAAATGGATTTCAGATTTAGAGAATCATTAAATAATCAAGATTCCTTAAAAAGAGCAAGGAAAAAATTGGTGATTAGTTCTAAGTGTTGTTTATTATTAGATGCAGGTACATTTAAAATCTGTAAAATAAACTTTTAATGATCTAATTGTGAAATATATTACAAAACACATTAAAGTTATTTTAGTACTTTTGGAAGCCAAATAAAACAAGCAGTATCTACATTACAAACAAAATCTGTATGCAAGTTTTATTTGTAACCTGAGCAGCAGCTATAAACACAATATTGCAATTTTATTCAAATATCACAATATTCACAGCAATTACTGTAACAATAATTAGCATTACTACCAATAACTATGGGCAGTTAACTGTAGATTAATAAAGTTATTATTGTATAACAAAAACTATTATAATATAAAAATCAAATATCAGCTAAATGATCTTAGCATTACAAATCAAAAATAGAAATTAATGATAAATTTTACTGGATATGGCTCCATCTATTGATTAATAACTAAACTAAAAATTTTAATACTACAGATTGATTCTGGATCAGGACAAATTTCATTTCAAATTGGGGACATTTAGAATAATATTTAGCATCCTACAAGCTGAACCACCAAGATACCAGGCAAATATTGTCTTCAGATATCTTATATAATTGAAATTTAAATAATCACAGACTAAGCTACATTTCCAACAAGTGTAGCTATGTTGTAATTTTAAAAGTACAGGTAGGCCTCGATTAGTGCGAATAATGGGTCCCACAAATTTCTCGCACTATTCAAAGTATTAACTATATGTAAAATATGGTAATTGGTTCTTGCTTTGTGAGATTCCAGCCATTAGCCAACCTCACGATGAATAACCACAATACTAACTGTTTAAGAAATATTTATTTTCATATTTTACATCATTGTTTATCATCTAAATTAATAACTTGCCAGGAATTGCATCTCATACCATCATCAAACCAACCGCCAAATCAAAACCAAAAGAGTAAGTCAAAATTGGAAGTTGAGCGCCACTTTTATGTCACTCAATCACATCCATTTTTTGCTGTAGCGCAGCACTTCTCAAACTATGAGTTGCAAAGCAAAATGCTGGGGTCACAAAAATTAAATTCAAACACTTGAAATTTCAGTTTATATGTAATTTCACAAATGCCCAATATTTAACGTATGACTATTTTCAGTGTAGTTGGCTGATTGTGTTCATTTTAATAAGTGTGTAAGCTGTGGTTGGTTGATTGTGTTCATCTTAACAAGTGTGTAAATGACTTAATGTAGTTGGTTGATTGTGTTCATCTTAATAAGTGTATAAATGATTTATATACTTGTCTAACGTCCAATATTTAACGTATGACAACATATGTATTTTCAATGTAGTTTTCCAATATTTAACGTATGACAACATATGTATTTTCAATGTAGTTGGCTGTTGTGTTCATCTTAATAAGTGTGTAAATGACTTATATACTTGTACGTTTTAAATGTATGACAACATATGTATTTTCAGTGTAGTTGGCTGATTGTGTTCTTATGACAACATATGAATTTTCAGTGTAGTTGGCTGATTGTGTTCATCTGAAGTAAATGATTTATATACTTATATGTTTTATTCCATATTTAATACTTTGCCCAATATTTAACGTATGACAACACATGAATTTTCAGTGTAGTTGGTTGATTGTGTTCATCTTAATAAGTGTGTTATAAATTTTCAGTGTAGTTGGTTGATTGTGTTCATCTTAATAAGTGTGTAAATATACTTGTACGTTTTATTTCATATTTAATACCTGGGGTCGCGAAAGTAATTGGCTGATTGTGTTCATCTTAATAAGTGTATAAATGATGTAGTGATTGGTTGATTGTGTTCATCTTAATAAGTGTGTAAATGACTTATATACTTTTGCTGATTGTGTTCATCTTAATAAGTGTGTAAATGATTTATGTACTTGTTTGTTTTAATTCATATTTAATACCTGGGGTCGCGAAAAATCTCGTAATGAAAAATGGCACGCCTGGGGTTGCGAAAAATCTCATAATGAAAAATGGGGTCGTGAATGAAAATATTTAATACTTGGGGTCGTGAAAAATCTCGTAATGAAAAATGGGGTCATGAATGAAAAAGGGTTGCGAAAAATCTCGTAATGAAAAATGGGGTCGTGAATGAAAAATGTTTGAGAAATGTTGGTATAGACAATAAATCGGCGAGTGCGTATTTCGTTCGCCATGAAAACTCTAGCGTAATCACTAACCTCTTCTTTTTTTGTTTTTCTGTTTTATCATCAAAAGTGTTCTTCCTTTTATCCGTTACTTTTTAAAAGAGAAAATTCTGTACTATACTGTATGTATACGATACGTTTCCTGTTTTATCGTCAGAAGTGTTCTTCCTTTTATCCATTTCGAAAACTTTTTAAAAGAGAAAATTCTGTACTATACTGTATGTATACAATATCTTTTCCTGTTTTATCGTCAAAAGTGTTCTTCCTTTTATCCATTTCGATACCGTACTTTTTAAAAAAGAAAAATCTGTACTATACTGTAGCAAAGCTAAATCTCAATCATATCCATTTTTTGCTCTAGCATAATCACTAACCTCTTCTTTTTTTTGTTTCTTGTTTTATCGTCAAAAGTGTTCTTCCTTTTATCCATTTCGATACTTTTAAACATCATCAAAAGTGTTCTTCCTTTTATCCATTTCGATACTTTTTAAAAGAAAAGATTCTATACTATACTATACTATATGTTTATGATAACAAAGCTGAATAATAGTAAAGCTTTTTGCATTAGCTATATAACATCTTTCTGGTGTTTCACCCTTTCAAAGCCAAATGGCTGTTTTTGGACTGCTCCTCGTCCGGTTTTACTAACCAAAAATTAACATTAATTTGTTAATTGACATCATAAAAGAGGATGGACATTTGTTAGTAAGACTGGTCTATGCTTACAACTCGCATTAATCAATTATTTGCTTGCACTAACTGAAAAACGGTATCATTTTTATAAGTCACACTAATCGAATATCGCATTATTCAAACTCGCACTAATCGAGGCCTACCTATATTTACATCGTATTACATTAGTTCTATCTCCTGCCATGCAAGTAATCATGAACAGTATACAAAATATAATTATTACAATAAAATTAAAAACATAATCTATAATAATAAATTCAATTTTTAATAAAATGAATTTACTTTTGTAAATTATATTATTGAAAATTATAAACAATGCCTAAAATTCAATAAATGTCATAAGAGTGAAAGTCATTTAAACTGAATAACTTCTTTATACATTTATTACAATTTAAAATTTATATACCAATACTTGTATTCAAAATTAAAATATTGCTATTTGGTAAATAAATTTTTTACCTGGAACTTTCAGCAGTTGAAGGACTACTTGAAATCTCCAAATTATCATCTGTATCTCTTGGACTCTTTACAAAGAAGTTACTAATTTCTTTCTGCCAAGGAGGAGTAGGTCTGGGACAATAACGATTTCCAGCAGATCGTCCACTTTTACCTAGAAAAAATTGATCAATTTTTTAAACAAATCTATTAAATTAAAAACATGTTTTAATTTTTAAATTAAATATTTACTTACTTAATTTTACTTTTGATGTTGATGAACCTGGACTCATTACCTTTCTAGGAGCTTTTGCTGCTACAGCTAAAGGAAATATTCAATTTTTCATTATTCATTGAATAATTTGATTGTGACAGAAAACATTATATTTAGGTGATTAAAAAATAATTAGATATTAAAATTTTAGAATAAAATCACAATTCTAAATTATTTTAACAGACTCTTACTGGTAGAGGGCCTTGTTTGCTTTTTTCATATATATTTTCCATAAATATAAAATTTTAACTATACTTAAAACAGTCAATAATTTTAAAATGCTTATACTAAAAAAAGTTTATGAAATAAACTTTATACCAGAGAATAACAACATTTTTTGCAATAAAGCTTATTTTTGCTGTTCAAAATTCTATAAAATGAATGATGTGAATATTCAAAACACTAATTTTAAAATGCTTATACTAAAAAAAGTTTATGAAATAAACTTTATTGCAAAAAATGTTGTTATTCTCTGGTATAAAGCTTATTTTTGCTGTTCAAAATTCTATAAAATGAATGATGTGAATATTCAAAACACTGTTATTTCAGTTTTATAGCTCTTGCTAAATTTTGAACAAAAATCAAAACTGTATTAATAGAGAGAAATTACTAAAAATTATCAATACATTGTTTTATCAAAATTTATCAATCATTGTATTAACATACTGTATTTAATCTGTATACAGGGTGTAAATTATCTCCTTCAAAAAACTACACTACGATGTAGACAAAATTCAGGCGATTAAAGTGATATAAGACATTTGGGGTCGCAAATCGCAAGCCTGGGCGGGGCAAAGGAGAAGAGCTGCAACGTCATTGCAGAAAAATTGCGCCGTTGACTGTTGATTAATTTAGTTTAACCAGTTCGACAAGGCACACTGTTCTTATGGATCAGTTTGACGAGTTAGTGCACTGGCAGCAAGACGACTGTATCAAGAACGCTACCATCATTCGAAGCCCACGCCATTAAGCTTAGTTTGAGGTTCAATTTACGGCATTGCTTGCGATTTGCAACCCCAGGTGTCTTATATCATTTTAATCGCCTGAATTTCGTCTATGTCGTAGTGTAGTTTTTTTGAAGGAGATAATTTACACCCTGTATAT
>AYEL01058613.1:0-50891 GCA_000484575.1 Olivierus martensii
ACGAAATTCAGGCGATTAAAGTGATATAAGACATTTGGGGTCGCAAATCGCAAGCCTGGGCGGGGCAAAGGAGAAGAGCTGCAACGTCATTGCAGAAAAATTGCGCCGTTGACTGTTGATTAATTTAGTTTAACCAGTTCGACAAGGCACACTGTTCTTATGGATCAGTTTGACGAGTTAGTGCACTGGCAGCAAGACGACTGTACCAAGAACGCTACCATCATTCGAAGCCCACGCCATTAAGCTTAGTTTGAGGTTCAATTTACGGCATTGCTTGCGATTTGCAACCCCAGGTGTCTTATATCATTTTAATCGCCTGAATTTCGTCTATGTCGTAGTGTAGTTTTTTTGAAGGAGATAATTTACACCCTGTATAATACAACAATAAAAATAAAGCACTTTTAAACAAAAAATAGAAATGTTTTCATTTAATTCTTGTTTTTTCTGCTAAAAGTGCTTCATTTTTGTTGTTGTTTTAATACGAAAGTTATGAATGCTGGTTTGTTTTTACAGATGTCCCATTCTCTGTTAATGCTCACTTTGTCTGTGCAACTGAAGAGGGGCAGTCCAGCCCAAAAGTGCTCCTGCATCTTTAATTTTAATTTGGGACCTAATTGTCAATTTGGTTCATAGATTACATTATAGATTACAAATTTACAATATAATAGTAATAATTTATTTCATATTAGGAAAGTCCCTTTTATGGTTCAAAAGTTGTTTTAATTGTAATTAGTTTATTAAAAGCTAAATTTGTATATTACTATTTTTAAAAATATGAACTGCACACAGTCAAGTTTTCATCTTATTCAGATGAGTTTATTGTAATATCATATTTTAAAATTATACATACACACACACACACACACACGCGCACACACACACAGTGGTACCTCGGATAACGACGGCTTTGGTTAACGACTCCCAATTATGTGAACTTCCGACAAAATAGAGCTCAACACAACTTCTTTACTACGCTGCTCCATAATTTCGACACACTAGTAAAATAGTAAAACACACACACACACGCACGCACGCACGCGCACACACACACACACACACACACACACACACACAGTGGTAGTGTGTGTATATATATATATATATTATTTGATATCAATTTTTCATTATGATTTTGCCAAAATAACAGTTAAATCTTATGGGGAATCGAGCTTTGGATAACGATGGTTCCGCTGGAACAGATTACTATCATTAACCAAGGTACCACTGTATATATATATATATATTATTTGATATCAATTTTTCATTATGATTTTGCCAAAATAAAATCACCAGTGAAATGTAATACTTATAAATAATAAACATTATGTTAGACTTCCATTGTAAGATTTCATCCAGCAAAACAAATACATAAAATCATAGAACAGATTGAGTAGACTTTCTGCTAGATATGGACTGTTATGGATCAATGTCACCAATTCAATAGTCAATAAGAAGCTACTTTGTTATAAACAAGAAATAACTATAAAAAACATGGACAGTCAGCAGTTACACACAGTTCTTTCTGTAACTGAAGTGGGCTAATAAAGCCAAAAGCATTTTTACAGTATTTATAGTGTAATTTCTCTTTTTTAATTAAGATTTAATGTTTCCTGCCATTGAGCTGTGTTTATTCTGTTAGTTGATACATTTTGGCAATAGTATTTTGAACTTTATGGTACAATCTGTATATACAATATATCACTTTTTGCTTTTACTTAACTAAAAACTTATAGAAAACATCAATCCTCCTTTAACCAAAATTCTATCATCATAATGCTAACATTTTCTACACACATCAATGCCATTATTCATGTTATTAAATAAGCAAAATTGAAGCAATCCAAAGAGAAAAACCATTAAACTATGTAATTAAATGGTTTGATGTGCTTGCTTTTTTATTTTTGCAAAAATGGTAAACATGTAGCTTACCTGTAAGAGACCACACGAAGCACAGTGCACACCTCAGCAACTTTGAGAAGTTTGTCTTGAAAGCCAAGATAATTTTTGGAATGAATTTTTAACACAATCGAATTGTCGATTCGTATTTTAATGGCAAACTTCTCAAAGTTGCCGAGATGTGCACTGCGCTTCACGTGGTCTCTCACAGGTAAGCTACATGTTTACCGTGGCTTTTATTAAAACCTTATCTTTTTTTATAATTCAAATGATGTCGAAATATAATCTTTCAAAATAAAATGTCGAAGCATAACTGAGAAAAAAAAATAATAGCAGCATACAGTCACGAACACAATGAATGAGACTTTAGACTGCTGTAACGATTATGTGTACTATTGTAGCAGATAAAATTCGGAAAATTCTATTGTTTAATTAAAACAAACTGATGCACTCATGAACTCTCATCCCATGCCTCTGAATGAATGATTATTAACTCCAAAATTGGTCTTGCATGAAGATCATTCATCTACTTAATCTCTTCAAAAAATAATAAAGCTTAATTAGTACAATATAGTATATGAAAAAATTGCAATATAGGATTGTCCAGCCTTCACTCAATATTTTTAATTGATAAGATTCTTGAATCGATCGCATGTGATCAAACATCTTACCAAACTAACAAATTCACAAGATATTTAAATGAAAAATTATTAATAAATAATTTCTTACCTTTTCTGGAACAACTATCAGCTTTGGTACGGGCCATTTTCTTTCGCAAAAATTTCCAACTCTACCAAAATTCAACACGCTTATCGCCACTCCAAATGAACAAGTAAGAAATTCCCGCTCATTTCAGCACTTTCGATCAAAGTAGAATTTCATTGGTCATTTTAAAAAATAAACAAAGCTGTAATAAAATTAGATATTAATCATTTTAAAAAAAAATCTTTTATAATAAATAAGTATATAATCATATATTATTTATATTTGACAACTTCAGAATAAAGACAATACCATCGATTGGAAATATAGATAATGATACATATATGTATATCAATGAATTTCAATCAAAACATTTAGAAAAAATATTCTGCAAACATGTACAATATTGATATATCATTAATAACTAATATAAATTTTTTATAAAATATTTGAAAAATTATTGAGTACTTTATTTTATTGCATTAGAGTTTTCTTGTCAACAGACGGCGCCAGTTTCCAACCATCTGTATGGTGGCCACAATGCAAAGCGAGTATATACTCGCTTTTCCACCATGGCTAGCCATGCAAGATTGAACGAATTACTTCAGAAGTAATTCGTTCAGCCTTGTAGCCATGATGGTAGCGGTGGCTAAGGAATGGTCTCATCGAATTATCAACGATGCGAGTTATACATTGATGGATGGTAGTCACCACGTTTTAGATCGATCATTTTCAGTTACTATATTGTATTAATTTTATATTTTTTGGCTATTTATATTCCATTTAAAACAATCATATTTTTCTATACAGGGTGATTCAAAAAGGTTGTGCCAAAATTTACAGACTTGTAGAGGATAAATTCTGAGTAAAAAAGTCTAGTCGCGTTTTTGATTTGAGGCTCCATTTAAAAGATACAACGCGTAAAAGCTTTGTGACGTCATTTCCATTTCAATCAAAAACTATTTTAAAAAAATGCTTATTTGTATTTTTAAAATCATCTATAAATTTTAACTACTTAAAAATTATCCTAAAAAATTTAGAGCATCGAGAACAGATTGTTTATTAAAATAGCGATCGATTATTTATGAAAGGTAATTGTTTTACAAACGTAGCATTCATTTTCGATTATTATTTTTGAACGTTAAACTGCTATGTTCGAAAATGAATGCTGCGTTTGTAAAACAATTATGTTTCATTTAAATAATCGGTCACTTATGTTTTCGATGCTCTAAATTTTTAGGATAATTTTTAAGTGCAGGTATCCCTCGCTATACGCGTTTTCGCTCTAACGCAATTTTAAAAAGTAAATTAACTTTTTAAATTAAAAAAAAAAATGTTTAAAAATTCGCATGTAAATGAACTGCTCATCAGAGCTCAGCTAATGAAGAGCTGAAAATAGAAAATAACATGAATGATGAAAGTCAGGAGCCTTTATTGCGGAGCCCATCAAATAACTTTCAAGAAAACAAATGACAGAATCTTTTAAACATATTGACAGTGCTGTCAGAATAATTGAATAAAATGATCCTAAATGAAACTAGAACCGCCAAAGTTGCGAGAGAAATTCAGAATTCTTTGGTTTGCTACAAAGAAATTTATAGAGAGAGAGGAAGAGAATGCTGCCCGTCAGTCGGCCGGATTGGCCGCGTGGAAACGCTTCGGCTTTTCACTCTGGAGGACCCGGGTTCGAGTCTCGGGTCCCACCCCTTGAAAATATTTATCATGGGGTCCGGGCCCGGCCCGTCGATCCCCGTCCTCCACAATCCGGCTGACCCCTCCGCAGGGGTGGGCAGCCTGTGGAAGGGCTTGTTTTGCCCCATCACTTAGTATTCTCCCTGAATGGAAAGTGGCGTCATCTGTTAAAAAAAAAAAAAAATGCTGCCCGTCAGCTGAGTCTCAACTGTTTCGTTAAAAAAATTGAAGCTCATCAGCATATCAGCCCAGAGACTTCAAGAGAGTAATGATCTAGACTCACCCAGGGCCGGCCCTAGGCGGTGGGCAAGATAGGAGACTGCCTGTCGCAGCAAAACCGCCTGAACTAAAGCGGAAAAAATAAAAACAACTCATAGGGGCGGCATTTTTTGGGTTTGCCTACAGCGGCAAAAACGCTAAGGCCGGCCCTGACTCTCCAGACCCAGTCCATTCAACTTTGAATTGAAGACAGTCAGAATTATGTAGTGTTTAGTTATTTATGATTTGTATTAAACTCATTCATTCATTAAAATTTGTGTTTTATGTTTAAATAATTTATTGTTAAAATTTGATCTTTTGTTTACAGGTGTAAAGTTTTCATTTTTTATTTTTTTGAAGAAACTTCTATTCCTATCTCACCCATGCTAAATTCAAATTACTTTACGCGATTATTTCATAGAACCAATTAATTGCGTAAAGTGAGGGACACTTGTAGTTAAAATTTTTAGATGATTTTAAAAATACAAATAAGCATGGGTGCGTTCCAAATCTCAACAGACTAATCAGTGATGAATAAAAAATCTCAGCAAACCGTTCCAAAACTCAACAAGTCAATCAATGTTGAGCTCATCAGACGCTAAACACAGTCATCTAAATCTAGAGGTGATGAGTGTGTTGACACCGGTTTACACCGTTTATCTAACGTCGCAGAAAAAGTAGTTCTACTAGATGATAAGATTTTAAAAGTTAGAGAGTGTAACAAGTCATTATCATCGTCGTTGTTTATTGGCAAATAAATTTTAGTGTTTTCTAATGATGCTAATGAAGTTATAACATTCATTATTGTCTTTATCACCATATTAGCCGCCGTCTTATCTCTACACTCAGCAAGTCGTTCCAGAAACAAACTGATACTGAGTTATTTCTGACATCAAAAGAGACTAATCACTGATGACTTACTGTTGAGGTTTGAAACGCACCCCATATTTTAAAAATAGTTTTTGATTAAAACGGAAATGACGTCACAAAACTTTTACGCGTTATATCTTTTTTATGGAGTCTCAAATCAAAAAACGCGACTAGATTTTTATACTCAGAATTTTATGATCTATGTCTGTAAATTTTGGTCCAACTTTTTTGAATCACCTATCATATCTATAGTTATTTATATTTAATCCTAAAACTAACAGATAAAAATTATTTAAAGGATTATATTTGACTATATATATTATATTTTAATAGAATGACAAAATATTATCGTAATTCATATACAGGGTGGCTAAAATATATGGAAACAGCTAAATATTTTAAAAACGGTTTATCGGAATTCTTTGAAATTTGGCATAAGGTTAGGGGTGTTTTTTTCTCAACAGATGACGCCACTTACCATTCAGGAAGAACACTAAGTAGCGGGGCGAAACAAGCCCTTCCACAGACTGCCCACTCCTGCGGAGGGGTCAGCCGGATTGTGGAGGACGGGCCGGGCCCGCACCCCATAATAAATATTTTCAAAGAGTGGGACCGGGTCCTCTAGAATGGAAAGCCGAAGCGTTTCCACGCGGCCAATCCGGCCGACGAAAAAAGGTTAGGGGTGTTTACGTCCACTATCTGTATTTTTTTCAACTTTATATCGTCATTTGTTTTCAGATCCAAGACAAATTTCACTTTTTTTAAGGACACTAGGGGTCAATTTGACCATATTTGAAACGAGCATTTCATCCTGAATTCAGTGATATTGCACATGCCTATCTTATCTTTTAGGAAAACCTCAAAAGACCCATGTTGATTTTACCGCAACGTTCATGGTGATGATTCATTGCGATTTCTGCTAATGCTTCCGCGTGGGCGGACCGTCAGCCGGCAGTGGGACGCTATTCTACAAAAAGCATTACAAAAACGTTAATAAGATATTCAAATCTTAATTTTGGAAAAGGATAATAAAGACGACAGTTATGTTAGCATTCAAAATGCTGTATTATCGAAAAATAAAATAATTCAAAGATTACAATAAATGCTCCAAATGCTGTCAGTTTACTTCCTGGCAGCAATCGCAGAGAATCATCGCCATGAACGTTGCAGTAAAATCAATATGGGTCTTTTTGAGGTTTTCCTAAAAGATAACATAGGCATGTGCAATATCACTGAATTCAGGATGAAATGCTCGTTTCAAATATGATCAAATTGACCCCTAGTGCCCTTACTAAATAGTATTAATGTTCGTTATACAGGGTGTTCCATTTGAACATCCCTAATTTTGAAAGTCAATAGAAAGAAAACTATGAGAGGTAGCCACATCAAGTCGCTTTTAATTAAACTGATATCTCATCAAGTTTCGTACAAAAAATCAGTAGACTTCCAAGTGCGCTCCTCCAATCGCCCGAAGAATGTCCAACCGATACTCGATTTCAGCCCATGTTCGCTGAAGCATGCCTGGTGTGACCGTGTCGTAGACTCTGTCTTTCATATAACCCCAAAAAGAGAAATCAAGGAGAGTAATGTCGGGTGAACGGGATAGCCATAGGATGGGTCCATCACGACCCATCCAACGACCTGGGAAAACATCGTTCAGGAAAGCGTCCATAACTCCACAATGTTTCTGACCTTAGTGGTGTAGATTCTATCTTTCACATAACCCCAAAAAAAGAAATCAAGGGGAGTAATGTCGGGTGAGCAGGATGGTCGTAGGATGGGTCCATCACAACCCATCCAACGACCTGGGAAAACATTGTTCAGGAAAGCCCGAGGGAAAGCCCGAACATCCAGCTCCAGTGTGATGGTGCCCCGTCTTGCTGGACGATGATGATGGGTTGCAGATGCTGGATCTGCGGGTATGCGAATTGCTGTAACATGTCGAGGTACGTTGTTCCTGTTACAGTCGCCTCAAAGAAGAAAAATGGTCCGATTATCGTGTCCTTCAGCAGTCTGCACCACACGTTCACTTTTGGACTATCACGAGCTTGCAGTCTGATTATCATGTCCTTCAGCAGTCCACACCGCATGTTCACTTTTGGTCTATCACGAGCTTGCTCTTGGACACTGTGCAGATTTTCTGAACCTCAAATATGGACGTTATGGCGATTGACAGTTCCTGACACGTGAAATGTCGCCTCGTCACTAAACATGACGAGTGCCAAGAAATCAGTGTTTTCATTAAGGCGGATTTTCTGAACCCCAAATACGGACGTTATGGCGATTGACCCTTCCTGACACATGAAATGTCGCCTCGTCACTAAACATGGCAAGTAGTAAGAAATCAGGGTTTTCATTAATCCTCTCAAGAATGTCCACTGCAAAATCACGTCGTCTTGGCCTGTCGTCTGGCTGAAGTTCCTGCAGAATTTGCACCTTATAAGCATACAGGTGGAGCCTGCTATGGAGGACCCAATGGACAATCGTAGTAGGCATCTGTAATTCCTGTGAAGCACGCCAGATGGACTTGCAAGGGCTTCGTGGCACTTTCTCCACCCGTTCATCACTCACAGGTCTGTGGTCTCCTCCATGCCCTTTGAGAACGCTCTCGGTCTCCAGGAACTTGTTATGCCACACTCTAATGGATTTGGCATTGGGCGCTGGCTTTCCGTACACCCGCCGAAATTCACGCTGCACAGAAATGACAGATGTTTTCTCATAGAACCAGCCACAACACGCGCCTTCTCCTGTGAAGACGCCATTTTAACATTATCGACCGCAGCGCCACAGCAGGTGGCACGCGGGCTTTTCAAAAATTACGTAAAAAAATTTAGGTTTCAGTGAACATTTTTATATGTACAGGATCTCCGTAAGTACATTTCTCTTATTTTTAAATTGCAATTAAAATTAGGGACGTTCAAATGGAACACCCCGTATATATTCACAATTTCATATAATAGAAATTCCCGCTGTTAAATTAAAAGTTAGAGGAAGACCTGCGGGTGGAATTATATTGTTGATTTCTAAACAAGTTGGCAATTTAGAAATACAGGTAAAGATTGATAATTTTATTTTTAGTTATTGTTAGTTTGGATAATTATTATTAAAAATTATTGGAATCAAAGAGGATAATCTTGATATTAGGTTATTGTGCACACAATTCTGATAATTTACATTTTTTGCTGGAATTAATTGAAGAATAGTGATATTTGGAGACTTTAATGCTAGAATAGGTGATAAAATTATAAAGGACCAAATGTGAAAATACGAAATATTAGAGAAACGAATGATAAAATAGTTAATTCTCATGGATTAAATTTATTTAATATGATTCAAAACAAAGATTTATTTATTTTAAATGGTCGTATCGAAGATGTATTCCTGCTTTGAATTCCTTTATTTCAGTAAATGGTTCTTCACTGATTGATTTGTTTTTAGTTTCTGAGCAAGTGATGGACAAAAATTTGTTAATAAAACAATATAAAATAGATTTGTCTGATCATTTTCCAGTGTGTTTGAGTTTGGATGATAATTTTCAATTGGGAAATTTAGATAATGAAAAACAACATAGACAAGTAGTGGATAAAAAAATTAAATATTGGTTTAATCAAAAAAAATTTACTGAGGAAAGAGAATTTATAAATACAAATTTATCGAATATAAGTGAAAAGTGGGATATTCGTGATGAATATCAGGAATTTATAAATATTTTTAAAAGATATATATCTGGTAAACAATTTAATGATTTTAAGTTTGAAAAAATATGGCATGATGAAAAATGTTATATAAATAAAAGAAAGAAAAACCAGCTATATAAAAATTATAAAAAAATCTCATACTAATAAAGCTTTGATGTATTATATCAGGAAGAAAAGAGAATACTATAATTTAATTAAAGCCAAGAAAATTAGTTACCTAAATAATTTAAATGAGCAGATAAATGCTGGTAAATTTTTAAAATCTTTTTGGTAAGCGGTTAATAAACAGAAAAGAAGATTTTCTTTGTTGAAATTTGAAATTTCTTTTGATGAATGGAAAAGTTATATGATTAATTTTCCGTATGAGAATAAAATTATTAGAAATAGTGCAATTACAGTGGAAGAAAATAATATATTTAATTTAGATAATCTAAAGTTCTTAATTAAAAAATTAAGATATAATTCTGCTCCGGGCAAGGATGGATTTAATAATAAATTAATACAAAAATTTTCTGATAACTCTCTTATAAAACTCTTAAACATATATAAAAAAATATATTATAATAGAATAATTCCTAATGACTGGACAATTGCTGGGCGACCCTATGTCTCCTTTATTATTTAATTTTTTTTTGTTTGATTTGGATGATTATTTTGATGATAGAGATGGTATACAGATGTCTCAATGGATAATTCACTCTATACAATATGCGGACGATATGATATTGATTGCACCCACAAAGATTTCATTATAGAGGAAGATTAATATTTTTGTAGAAATTTTCTGATAACTCTCTTATAAAACTCTTAAACATATATAAAAAAATATATTATAATAGAATAATTCCTAATGACTGGACAATTGCTGGGCGACCCTATGTCTCCTTTATTATTTAATTTTTTTTTGTTTGATTTGGATGATTATTTTGATGATAGAGATGGTATACAGATGTCTCAATGGATAATTCACTCTATACAATATGCGGACGAAATGATATTGATTGCACCCACAAAGATTTCATTATAGAGGAAGATTAATATTTTTGTAGAATTTTGTGTAATTCATGATTTGGAAATTAGTCTTGAAAAATTGTTTGTAACAATATTTAGAAAGGGTAACAAATTAGCAAATTCTGATAAGAAATTTTATATTAATAATTATATTTTGAAAATAAATGATTATCTGAAATATTTGGGCATAACTTTATCTTCTCAGCCGTCATATGTTACACAATTCAGATTAATTAAGAAAAAAAATGGCTTTTTTAACTAATGGTTTAATTCATTTATCTTCTGGATTGAAAATAAAAAAAATCTGCGAAAGATTGTAACATTATTTGATAGTATAATTAACAATGCTATTTTGTATGCAAGTCTAATTTGGGTGCAGTATTATATGTTTAAAATGGAAAAACTTCAATTAAGTTTTTGGAAAAAAAAAAAAAACTATTTATAAATGAGAGAAACGTACCTGGATATATGATAAGATATGAATTAAATACCAACATTTATATGAAATTGATGAATAGATCAATAATATTTTTTGAAAAAGATTTGGAACATGCAAAATAATATAAATAAAGTGTTTCTTGAAGAATTGTGGTATTGGCATTTGAAGCGATCCAAATATGCATTTTAATTGGATCAGAAAGCTAGAAAATAATTTGAACAAATTTGGTCTCTCTGTTTGGGCTTTTATGACCACGGATGAAGATATACGGAAAGAAAATGTGAATTTATTAAAACAAAATTTGATTGATTTTCAGATAATAACGGACCTAGATGCAAGAAGCAAAGATACTTATCATGTGTGGTATCCCCGAAAGGTGTTTTGGTTTAATGATAATTCTATTGTTAATAGTTTCTTTCCTTTTAGAATTAAAAGTTACACAATTCAGATTAATTAAGAAAAAAAATGGCTTTTTTAACTAATGGTTTAATTCATTTATCTTCTGGATTGAAAATAAAAAAAATCTGCGAAAGATTGTAACATTATTTGATAGTATAATTAACAATGCTATTTTGTATGCAAGTCTAATTTGGGTGCAGTATTATATGTTTAAAATGGAAAAACTTCAATTAAGTTTTTGGAAAAAAAAAAAAAACTAATATATGGAAAGAAAATGTGAACTTATTAAAAGAGAATTTGATTGATTTTCAGATAATAAGGGACCTAGATGCATGAAGTAAAGATACTTATCATATGTGGTATCCCTGAGAGGTGTTTTGGTTTAATGATAATTCTATTGTTAATAGTTTCTTTCCTTTTAGAATTAAAAGATTTATTTTGCAGATTAAATGTAATTCTAATATAATTTATATTAACAATAATTTAATAAAAATCAAATTTATATGAAATTGATGAATAGATCAATAATATTTTTTGAAAAAGATTTGGAACATGCAAAATAATATAAATAAAGTGTTTCTTGAAGAATTGTGGTATTGGCATTTGAAGCGATCCAAATATGCATTTTAATTGGATCAGAAAGCTAGAAAATAATTTGAACAAATTTGGTCTCTCTGTTTGGGCTTTTATGACCACGGATGAAGATATACGGAAAGAAAATGTGAATTTATTAATTATTTTTATTTTATAATCTTTTTGTAAATTATTTTTTGTTAATTTCCAAATTTGGAAAAACATAATTATGTTTTCTATAATGATAGCCCCTTTCAAAGATGATGTATGTATTTTATGTAAACAGAATATTAGTTCATTCCACATTTTATGTGAATGTATTTATTTAATTGATAATAGAGATATTAACAATTGGTATTTGAAAGATGTTAAAAATGAAACACAACTGTATAAAACAATTTTTGATTGCTTTTTTGTTTTGTATAATCTTTTTGTAAATTATTCATTGTTAATTTCTAAATTTGTAAAAATATAATTATGTTTTCTATAATGATGGCCCCTATGTAACTAGCAATTGCTAAATACATTAATAAAGTTGATTGATAATACATTTAGAAGGTGATATTTTGGTTTTATGGCATTCAAGCTAGCTGGTTAATTACACAAATGGACAGCAGTTTAAATGTATTTTCATTTAAAACCAACTACTTTATGGTAATGAGAATATATTGGTTGTAAAATACTAAACATCTTGTTAAATGCGTGCAAGATTTAGAATATAGTGTTATTTTATTGATTTGAGAATATATTTATACAGTTAATCATTATGATTTTATGGAAAAACATTTGACTATAGCATTAATTTGCATTTGTGATGTTGATAAAAACATTAATTGTGATCAGTATTTCTGCCTGCTTGCTAGCATGCCATCCATCTTGAATGTCACTAGACAGATTTTCAAGTAATTTAGTACCAAAAATCTGTCGATAATATTCGAATTTTTATCGTAATCGATTATTGAAACACTGAATATTTGTATCGCATTCCTTGAAAAAACTCATCGGATTCTCGAGGTATGCTTGGAATCATTGCATATCACAGAATCCAAAAACTTTTTATTACGTCACAATACCTGAAAGGATGCAAATATTTCTTGTGTAGATGAATCTGTGCGTTATTGTTGTATCATATGTGCATTTTAGATGCACATATGACACACATATGATACAACAAGCATCATATGTGTAGTAAGTACAACAAGCATATAACAAGCATGATACAACAATAACATGATACAAGTAGGATACAACAAGCATACAACAATAACACACAGATGCACATATGATACAACAAGCATCTGAATCATAAAAGAATCATCAATTCTTTTATGATTCAGATGCTTCCGTTAAAGATGGCATAAAACTTTTCATGATGAGAAAAGTTTTATGCCAACTTTATGTACCATCAAGATAGTACATAATGATCATAATAAATTATAGATAGTACTATTATGATGGTATTTGATATGTTTATTCGAATGTTTAATATTTTATTTTATAAAATATGATTGTTTTCATATATTACACATAGCTTTTATTAATAATCGACTATTTAATCTACTTCTTTTGGTTTGCTCTCTTTCCATATTTGTGTTTATTCATTAGCTTCCTTTTTCCTTTTATTTTATTTATTTTGTTCAATGTTTGTCGTCTTCAATCAGCATTCAATTGTCACTTATTTTCTTTCTGATGTCTCATTCTCCTTCCGCTCTATACAATCTCAGATATCAGGCTTGTAAGAATACGTGACTATTGTCGCACAATCAATAAAATATCTTGCTTTTCCTCAATAAAAGTCTTCAGAAATATTGAAATGATTTGTTTTAACGAATTTCTGACAATAATAAAAGTTGAAAGCCTAGCAATTCAGCCATTCATTAGCTTTCTATCACGGATGTTCTTGTAAAATTTATTAAATAAATATTTACAAGTTCGTTGATGGTAATCAAAATAAGTTTTACTAATATTCCTTGCTTTCACCAATTATATTTTATAACATAACTCATCTTATTTGATTTGAATCATATGATGTAACGATTTTTCTCGACGTGTCTGGTATATGAACGATTATGTTTTAGCTATGAGAAAAACAAGAGAAAAAAGTGAATATCAAATTTCATGGAAATCATTCGATATTAGATAAAAGGTATTATTATGATAACTCTCGATCGAACATGGTAACACTAGGTACTTTCCTGAAACAGTGTATACAAATGAACTTAAAAATCCTTGCTTTTCTCTTAAATAGGAATTAATCAATAAATTTTCCTAGTGTAACGAATTTTCTACGCATTAACTGCATGCAAATTTTTCCTAAACTATTCTATAAACATACTGTAAACTATCAGAAAATAATGAAAGTTTTGTATCGATGTTTAATCTCTTAATATTCATTTTTTCTTCTATTTTATTCGTCTCTTTTAATTATTTGAGTAAAGTTAACAATGTTTCTCATGTTGTTGTGTATATAGAGAGTATAAATTCAATACGTTTAAAATTTGCTGAATTTGTTATGGTGTTATCAGTTAAATTTAAGTTAAACTACATTTATATTTAAAAATTATATCTTTTTATTATTTTCACAGCATTTTAATTATACAACGAATAAATTAATATGATAATTAACAAAATAAATAAAATTCTATACGTAATACGTGTTTTTATAATTACGAATATTCTTGTTACGAGCATTCGTACTTACGAACATGAAATTTCAGAAACTTTTCAATAATTTTAAGTAATATGATAGAAAAGTTCTGTAGCAATCAATATAATGTAAAATTACACAATTAGTTAATATATTACGACAGTATTTCAAGATGGCAGCGATTATATCAAAAATACCTCGCTTTATATTCGGAATTTTTCATTAAAATCTGTAAAATAAGAAACTTTTAGTTGGTCCAATTGTGAAATATTTTTCAATATACAGTTTAAAAAGTTATTTTGGTACTTTTGTAGACAAAATAACAGCAATATCTGAGTTATGAAGAACTCGATTTACGAACAAACCTTACATAGGTGGAATTACGTTCGTAACTAGACGAGCACTTGAATAATGAAACATAGAGAAAAACTATATATATATATATTGAGTTTGACATCCTTACTTTAGATGTTTGTAATTCAAAAATCATTATGTGGCACCCAGAAGTATTGAAAGGCATTGAATATATTGTATTTTGTAATATATTTTATAACTGGACCAATTAAAAGTGCATTTCTGAAGATTTGAATAAAAAATTCCAATTATAAAGTGAGGGATTTTTTTTTTTTCTGTGTAATCTCCCCATCTTGAAATATTGCTGTAAAATGTTAAGTAACTGTATAGTTTTAAATTATATTTATTTCTAGAATATTCTGCTATCATATTTAAAATTCTTGAATTTTTGGGATTTTCTGAAATTTGAAAATGAAATTGCATGTTTATAAACATGAAACTAGAATGTTTATAAGTGAAGGAGGATCTATATATTAAATATTGCAATATAAATTTTATCTAAATATTTTAAAACAGCAATATAGGGGTTCCTCTAGTTATGAACATTAGAATTATGATCCTTAATATATATATATATAAATGTATCATTATATTTCCAAATTTTAGAATGTTTAAACATTGTTCAAGAATTTTAAACATAACTTTGGTAGAAAGTTTCAGGTCAGCTATACATGATCAATGATAATGATATTTTGGGTATGTATTATGTAATATATGTTATTAATTAGATCAATTAGAAATTTTTATTTCAGAATTTTGAATATAAATTTCTGATTATAACTAGAGGATTTTTGGTGGAAGCTCCACTATCTCGAAATACTGCAATAACATGTTAAATAACTTACATAGTTTTATATTTATTGCTTTATTAGTTTATAGTAGGGTTAAAAGTGCTATCAATAACCATAATGAACTGTGGAGTAAAAACAAATGTAATATACCTGAAAGTCTTACTCTTTTAAATTATCACTTAATTGTTGATATTTAATTTACATAAATTCATTCTCTCTTATATGCATATTGTTGTATTGATTGTCTTTAATTATATATAGATTTTATTGATTTAGAAGCTTCTATAGAATTTGAGGGGGATATGCAATTATTGAATGCACCCAGTGCATTTTGTATCTGTAAGAATATTCCATAAACAAGACTGTACCAAGGGATTGGCAACGGAACATCTGCCAAGAGTGCAAAAATCTGAAGGGCGCTTGGAACGTGAAGCAAAATTTTCTTCGTGTTTGCAAAAAAGACATAAAGGGATGCCATATTTGATATTTGCCAAG
Source organism: Olivierus martensii (assembly GCA_000484575.1). Taxonomy (NCBI): domain Eukaryota; kingdom Metazoa; phylum Arthropoda; class Arachnida; order Scorpiones; family Buthidae; genus Olivierus; species Olivierus martensii. The sequence goes on from AYEL01058613.1 coordinate 15,826, forward strand.
GGTGCCAAAATCATTGTTATGGCTCTGTCCATAAAATATATATTTTTCTATTCTAAAACTATTTTTGGAAATTGAATTTTTTTACCGGCTGAGGATAAAACATCTAATTGTCAAGAAGATTGAATTATATTATTCATATATGAAAAAAATCTGTATGGTACAAATCTACACCAAAAATATTTTTCACATTTGCATTGCTGATAATAAATAAAATATGTATCTTACAGGATTTCATAACATCATGAATTTTAATAATAGACTTTTTTATTTTTGTTTAACTTAATTTTTAGATATTTAATTTTAGTCTTCATAATATTTTTAGAAGTTTTAATTAAGAACTTTTTATTCAAAAATATTAATGGTTTATTTAATTCATTTTAAATATTTAAAAATTCAATTTCCAAAAATAGTTTTAGAATAGAAAAATATATATTTTATGGACTGAGCCATAACAATGATTTTGGCACCCTTGGCAAATATCAAATATGGCATCCCTTTATGTCTTTTTTGCAAACACGAAGAAAATTTTGCTTCACGTTCCAAGCGCCCTTCAGATTTTTGCACTCTTGGCAGATGTTCCGTTGCCAATCCCTTGGTACAGTCTTGTTTATGGAATATTCTTACAGATACAAAATGCACTGGGTGCATTCAATAATTGCATATCCCCCTCAAATTCTATATAATAAAAAATGAATTAAAGTATATCTAAAATCATCTCTCTCAATTTTTATTATTATATATAATTATTTTTATAGAAAAAGGAAGAAATCATTTAATGTTAGATATTTTCTGATATCATTGGTTTCGAAAATATTTAATTTTTTCTTTATTGGCTGTTCTGCTGAGATAATCTTTTGACTTTATTGAAAAATAAATTGCATAATTTTGATAAACTGCTGTAGGTTTTCACTGTCTCTTGAAATTATCAGTTGTTTATTGAAATATATTGGATAGATATTTTAATCTTCATTATAAAATAAATTACTTAATGATTTGATAAAAATAAAAATTTTTACAAGTGAATAACTTGTAGAATATCACTTGTTTTTAACTTTTAGGATGGAGTAATAATTTATTTGACATGGGATTGATGTTTGATTGACATATACTTCGCAAGAGGTGATAAAAAAAAAAATGAAATTTTAGAAATTGGATAAGTCAAATAGGTCAAAAAGTTAATTTTTAATAGTTAAATTTTGTTACGATGTTTGCAGTGTTGCTATGAAGAGAAGAGGTGCAGTCTTCCAATTTAGTCCTCATGTTATAACTGTGTTGTTTATTGTTGATAGTGAAGAGGATTATTATACAGCATTGCAAATTTTTACCTTTTTTTGTCAACTGGTGTTTTTAGCCTTGGAAATCCATCTGCTTTAGAAGCAGTTTGCTGTGGAGTGTTGGCAAGAACCTTAGCTGGATCAACTTTACTTCCTTTCACAGTCATTAAAACAAGATTTGAGGTATAGTATTTATTATTATTTTGATTTAATTTTAATATGAAATAAACATTGTAAATTGAAAGTACTGTTGTTAATAATAATTTTGAATAGCTGTGTTTATTAATTTATTTATTTTGTAATCTTTATAAAAATTTAAAACTAACTTAAACTAATAATTTTAGAGAAAAAGTAAAATTATTTTATTAATAATTGTTTTATTTCTTTAATTTTTCATATTAAATTAAAAATTTTTTTAGAGTGGAGTATACCGATATGGAAGCTTAACAGAAGCATTGAAAGTAATATATAGAACAGAAGGAACCCGAGGTTAGACAACAGTTTTTAATCTTTCTTATAATTAATTATCAAATTATAATTTTAATTAAATTACAAAATTAAGTTTGGGATCCCAGCTTATTTAAAATCTTAATAATTCAAATTGGATAGAACCAGTTACCTTGAATTACTAAAATACTTAGATTGTATGGAATAAAGGCTATAAAAAAAAGAGAACAATTTGAAATACTGTATATAATTTTTTGTAATAATAGAATGCTATATATGTTATATATCATCAACTGACTTGCACTATCAATGAATCTATGGATATCACAATTATCCTTTTCCACTCCACCAACTCTGCTCCTTAGACACGCGTGCTTCGTATAGCGCTCCTATAACTTGGCAGCCTAGACAAAATTTAAAGCCCAATAATTTTGTTATTCATTAGAGAGTCCAATGGAGTATGATGAACATCTGCTTTGATAATTACTGAGTGAAGTAATGAGGAATTTTCTTTGCTATAAAAATATTCTTTTAAATTATTTATTTGTCTATTACATAGGTTAGGATATTGATCAAACCTCTTCCTCTTTCTTTTCTTTGCAGGCTAAGTCTTTCTATTGCAGATTTAGGGTGGTGTTTTTTATGGCTAGTTAAAGTTATGTGGGTTTTTCTTTGTAAACAATGAATTCGGTGTCAGTCCAGTGGATAATACCAAATGAGTCAGTGAGTATTGCTATAGCAAAAGTATTTATAGTTTTGCAGATATTTTTGTCATTAAGATATGTTCTGGAAATGATGATAAGGCACTGCATGTAAAGGTTTGTAAGAACCTTTTTAATATTCTTATGATCAATATATTTTGACTGTTGGAAGCCAAGGTATTTATAAGTTTCTTCTTCCTCCATAAGATTAATAAAATTGCCATCTTCAAGTTGGAAGCCTATTTTCTTAAGTTTTCCTTGTTTTATGTATTGGGTTCTGCATTTACTTAAACTGAAATTCATACAGATGTCATTTGAAAATGTTTCAGTTAGCTGTAAGAGGTCTTCTATTTGTTTTTCTGTTGAGGCATAGAGTTTTATATCATCCATGTAGAAAAGATGGCTTAGCTTGAATAAGAGGTTGTTATTTTGTTTTATTTGGAAGCCATAACCACTATTGTTAAGTATATTGGACAATGGATTTAGAGCAAGGCAAAATCAAAGAGGACTAAGGGACACCTTGGAATATATTTTGTTTTATTGCAATTTTTGGAATGATAATTTGTTGGTTATTTATTGTAAGCTTTAAATTAGTGCTGCATTTTTTCATGGAAGTTTTAAAAAAGTTAATTATTTCAGGGTGAATTTTATATAATGAGAGGACTTTTAAAAGCCAGGAGTGAGGCACACACTATCAAAAGTTTTTTTATAGTTATTGTAAGCCATATAAATGGCTCAAAATAACAATCGCCAGCTCGCATTGGCGACTAAGAAATTGCAACTGGCGAGTGTGATGAGATAACCTTAGAAATGCTTGATTAATACTTCCCACAATTTATTTTCATGATTTTTTTCTGTATAGTCTGGCTCTGACGAGAAAAATTCTGTGGTGCCTCTAGTTCATGAAAGAGGGAGCCACTTTGAGAGGGCTAAATCATTCGTTTTTAGGTAAATGGTAATAGCCAATGGGTGGAAAATTGGTGAAAATAAAGGTTGCCTCACTTGGTGATTATAGCTCAACTGCTGGATTAAAAAGTGCAGAGTACATTTATATCTTAAAAAATTTTCTCATTTTTTTGTCATGTAACTATAAAATTTTTGATATTTTGCATGCATTTAGCAAATTTTTTTTATTTTTCATTTGCCTTTTCATTCCTGCAGAATTCTAATATAGCAAAAAATTCTGTTGGCAACTAACTATTAGCTCATCTCCAGTTCTGTATTCATAGATGTTATTTCATTTCAAAGCATGTGCAATAAGACAAATTCATCAACTTGCTAATTTTCAGTGAATCTTACATATTAAAATTTCTGAATCACTGACATTTTTTATAATTCAAGTAGTCCTCGACTTACAACAGGGTTCCGTTCCACTGTCTCTGTTGTAAGTCGATTCTGACTTAAGTCAAGGACTTTTTTAATTCTTGATTTGTTTGATTTCTGATTTAATATTTTCTTTTTTTAATTCTTGATTTGTTTGATATCTGTTTTAATATTTTCATAAAATAGGTTTCTATTTAACTTAAAATGGTTAAAGAAAGCTTTCCTTACCTTCTTTTTTATGTTGGAATTTTCATCAGTAGTAGTATTTCTTTTACTGGACATGACAGAGTTACGACAAGATACAGTAATAAGGCTTTGCTTACTGACTAATGGTGATTCCATGATGCATATACAAAAACAATGCAATATATCTATGTATATGCAAGCAGCAAAGTTGAATTAGAAAATTTTTGGCTGTCATAAGTGTGAATTGTCGTAAGTTGAGGACTACCTGTATTGTATTTGCTTTTTTATTGATATTTTATTTCTTACACCTTAAATACTTTGCATTGAGAAGACAATACAATAATACTCATTTATAATGAGCATGGAAACAACAAGATTACAGTTATAATGGGCAAATATTAATTCTAAGTTTGATCTATATACATTTACATATAAAAGTTTCATGTTTAGATACTTAGATACAACAAAATTACAAAGATACAACAAAATTAGTTTCTATTTAAAGAAGCAATTAAGTAATTTTTGTCTTAACTGATTATAAAGATGTGCGAAAATATAGAAAATATATCAAATTTAATATTAATTAATAATTAATTTAAAACCCAGGAGTGGTAAAGTGTGTAAGATATATCATCAAAGATTTTAACTGTACCAGATTCCTATTATTATATATTAAATTCTTACCTGCCAAAATCAAATTAAATTAAAAATTCAATTTTTTAATATGCTTTTCATTTTGATTCAGTTATCAATTACCATAATCTTATGGTATTCTCTCTTTATTGTAGCATTAATTAAACAAATGTAAATTATGTCATACACAATCTTTACCATATTTCTGTTATAATTTATAAAATTTGATATTCTCTACATATATGTTTAGTTGCGAAATATTTTCCTTTATATAATTTTCTTCTCAAGATTTTTAATTAAAAATGTAAGGTAAGAAAAAATTCACATAATTTTCCAGTTTGATTTTTATTAAACCAAATATAGCTGCCAAAATTCTTATTTTGATTCTCCACTTAAAGCAGTGATTTCCATTCTTTGTATTCATTACAGCCTAATTTTATAAATACTGGTACTTTCTACTTATAATTTAATATTACAAAACAATATATCATATTTTGTATAAATAAAGTTCCTATATATATAAATATATACAGGGTGATTCATAAAAGATTGGCAAAATTTTAAGAGGTGATAGTACACATCCAAACAAAGAATTTTTATCAAAGAATGCATGGTCGAAAACAAAACGCAAAACCGTTAGAGGGCGCCAAAAGTTATGTTCTTATACGAGGCAAAAACACACAAAGAACGATTAAGTTAAGTTATAAAAGCAAATTTAATGGCATGTGATTACAATAAGTGTTCAAAACATTTACCGGCAGCTGCTATGCATGCAGTACAACGGCGAAGAAAAGATTGGCAAACATTGTGAAACACACCAGGCATATCGCGAACTTTCCGTGCAGCATCGCGAACTTCCCCTGCAGTGGCCGAAAGCTTGGCGACAAGTTCATCTGCAGATTCAATGGGAGTCTCATACATAAGAGCCTTCAGCTGTCCCCACAAAAAGAAATCGAGACATGAAAGAGCTGGCGAGTGCGGTGGCCAATCTATAGGACCACCTCGCCCAATCCATTTGTTTGGAAAGGTTATGTCCAGATAGTTTCGCACTTCTTCTATGTAATGAGCTGGCTCTCCATCCTGCTGAAACCACATTACCGCCGGATGTGTGGAGGAATATCGTTCAACATGTTTGGCAGCACCTGTTGCAGAAATGTGAGGTATTTTTTCCCATCAAGGCATTCTGGCAGAAGATAAGGGCCGTTTATTGTCTTTAAATAGAAGACTTTTTCCTTTAATTTCTTCAATACTCTTCATCATCGGGTAATGGGTATTTTCGGCATCTCTAGAATAATTTAGATTATTTAAAATTAATAGAATTAAGTGCCCATAATTTAATCAGCTAATTCTGTAATCTTATAGAATGGAATTATTAAAAAATATATATAAAGTATCAATCAATGAAGATCATGATACTGTTAAACACTAAACATCCTACTTACTGTATTTTAGTTGTCAAATATAATTTAAATCATTTTAATTTTAAAAAGGAACGAATAAATTTTTACGATATAAAAGATTTATACAGTTATTTGATATATTTATAACGAAAATAAAGTTAAAATATAGGTATTTAAATTACATATTTATGAAAACATCAAGGAAAAGTAGCAAGTTACATTCACTTTTTTATTGTATTTATATTTATCGCTAAGATTTTATCTTCTATTCAGCAACTTGAAATATTTTTAGACAGTTTGAATATTTTCATGTATCAAGAATAATAGAAGAGATAATAAAACTGTATTTTATATAAAATAAAATCTTAAAGTCAAATTAATATATTTACAGCACCTAAAAATATTTTCTCTGAAATAATTGTCCATATTTACAATAGAAAAATGCAAATTTACCATTATCATGCAAGGAAAAATAAATATATATGATAACATATTGATATTTTATTCTTAAGATAAGCTCTTTCTAAAATTAGATAGTAAGATAATTTCTAAACTTTATGGATTATCAATAGACATATTACTGTATTATGCTAAGAAAATTTTTAATAAATATACTTTTTATTTAATTGATCTATTTAAAAATATTGAATTTATGATGTTGAGTTAAAAATAAATTATATCAAAAAGTTGAAACTTGTTTATATAGAGTAGGCCTTACGTAAAATCTCTTCAAAATGCAGTTGTGTTTAACTTGTTCAATCTACGTTAGACATATCTAAGCAAAAAATAAACTTGTACTTAAATATTTCTAATCTAATTAGGCATGAAATGTGAAATTTCATGCCTAATTAAATTAAGACAGTTCAAAAAAAAAAAATATATCCAACTTAATCTAATGTTGCGAAGAAAGGAAGAAAAAAAGCGGAGAAAGGACAATAATTAATTAGAGGTTGAAACATTTAATTATTCATGACACGTAATCAGTGAATTTAAATAACACCTTCAGTCGGTTCTTTAATAATATAAATTAAAAGAAGGCAGAGGAAAATTATTGTGTATCTCAAAAACTAGATTATAAAAACCCCTTTTAGTTTGTCGGTGCAACTGCTTCCACTACATTAGTTAATTTCTTGCCGCAAGGGGACTCGTCATTAATAATCATTGTTAGCTCTTAATACCCGCATTCCCCATAGCGAAGGTACATGTAAAAGAGGAATAAAAATCTTTCCGTGCCTGTATTTCCGTGCCAGACAAATTAATTTCCAGATTTCGAGTCAGCTAAGCCGTATGCCAGTGGGTGTATGTAATAAGTGGCAGTGAAACAGGATATTGTTGCCGGCACCGAGGTAATTATGGTCGTCGGTATGTGATTAAGTCACACAATACAGGACTTTAGGCAGCCATCATGCCGAGTATTAACGGCCGTAAGTCAATCGGCTTGTCTGACGTCTAAGAATCAGTATAGAACCAGTGGATAATAGGTCTCGTAGCATCATTTGCACGGACGGGGGCCGTTCTCTAATAAAGTATCCTCCTCGGAATCTTTAACCTTCAAATAGCGTTATCGCCGGACAATAGCGGCGTTAGTTACATTGAGAATTGCTTGAGTAATGGCACTTTCTGAGCATTCTAAGAACTCAATGGCCAACTTGGTGAGAATGAAAGCTTTTTCTTCCAACTTGCCGAGATTATCTTCCTTCTTGATCTTAATATCATTCAATATAGTTTAAAATCTTATTTCTTACTTCCTTTTATTGCCAGATTTTAAGCTTTCCCAACATTTTTATTACTTATACTTTGCTTCCTGGAAGTTTTTTTTATTGCAAACCAACTGTTTTAACCAGAAAATAACTTTCTTCTTCTTTTTCTTAATGGCGATCATCTTAATGTCCGCACTGTTTATGGATCTAGATAAGATATAGCTTTAAGCTAATTGCAGAATCTTCCTACGAAATTTATGTAAGCCTATCACTAAAACAAAACTCTCTATTGTATATTTTTACACATTTTATTAGCAAAAGATTGATTAAATATTAAATTAATCTATATGTGGTAATGCAAAATATATCTTATATTCATTCTGCGGAAGAAATCAATGTTATATTTAAAATGAGCATGAAGTTCATTCTTTTAGTTATTTATTAATTTAGTTAATAGGAATTAAATACAAGTTATAATTCTTACATCAGAATTTATTTTAAGCCATTTTTATGTGCCTAACTAACATTTGCAACGATCACATTACTAATCTATAAGCTATATCGTCTGGAAGTTTTTCTACCAATGCATCAATCAAAGACTGTTGCTATTGATATCAACAATCAATTTGGTTAAATCATATTCGGTCAAAGGTTTGACAAGCAACAAATTATAACATTTTTTTTAATTTACTGTATTCGATTTCATGCAATCAATGGAAAAGTAATGAAAATATCGAATTCCCAAATTTAGGATCAGTTTAAAGTATATTTTGCATTCTAAAAAATTCAATAAAAGTACTTAATAAGTGTTTTCATAAAATTATCATTAATTCTATCATGTAGAGAATTTATTTCTATAAATTTTCCCCTATATATATAAATCTAATTTATAATATCAAATGTTTAATTCTAAACTTGTTGAATAGCATTACTGCTATGCATAAAATTCGAAACGAGTGTCGATTCCAGAAAAAAATCCTTACTCTTCCGGTGCAAATTCTAAATTGCTTGCATAAAACAACGCCTAGGTTAGTAAAAACGAAAAGAAAAAGAAAAAAAAAAAACAGAAAAATGATACAGTAGAAAGTCATTTTTTTTAAGTGAACTAAATTATGAATGGTGTAAAATATTAACTGCTTTATTAACTTTAAAAAAACTTAGGATAAAAAAAAGTTGCGATCGAGGATCGATAGTCGTCCTTTAATTGACAGCACAAATGCATTACCCAATACGATATCATTATACTGTCATTTCGAGTAGTACCAGAGCAACTAATGACTCTTGAATATTAATTATATGTTAAAATTCCGATTTTTCAAAGTTAAATGTCCGTCAATAATTTTTTTTTCTAAGATTAAGATTAAATCATTAGGACACGTAGCGTGCAAATATACAATTAAAATATCACGTACTTTGGTTGTTAATAAATAAAATAAATGTAGAACTGCAATTAATTTTTAATATTTTATTATTTGGTGTTTCTCTGTAAGAATCAATTAAATTTTTTTTGCATAGGCATGCAATGGCTTACCTACATGCGATCAAGTAAAGAAAAAATTAGGTCCTGAATATTCTAATAATTTTATATTTACATTTATATCATGCAATCTATAAAAGTTTAGATAACTGTATAGGGTATATATTTACATAATTATCTAAAATTTTGTAGTGTAGGCCTATAGATAATTACTATTTTATTCTGTATTCGAGGGACGAATGAAATCATTTTGTTTGTTTGTAGCTTAGATTAACGATATAACTTCGAGTAAACATTAAATTTTAGGTTGTAACATGAAAAAAGAAAACAAAATTATTTTTCTTTCAAAAACTTTAAATATTCCAATTTGAAAGTAGGAAATTGATTTTAATTAAAAATTATTATTATATCATGTCAAACCAAATATATATCGTGTCATATTCTTCGTAAGTTTATTATTTTTAATATTAAATTTTGGAATTTGTTATTTTAAATTCAAAGAAAAATTTGCGATATTATCGTATTTCAGAAACTAATCTACTCTTTAGACGGAAAATTTAGAAGATTTAAAAATATGAGAAACTTGAAAAGAAAAAGAGAAAAAAATTGTATATAAAACGCCACTTAACGAGTATGAATAGAGTTGTTGATGCAGAAAGGTGCACGACCTACCATCTAATCTCCTTTTCTATCGCGTATTTAGCACGTTCAATTAGTCAGGTGTGGGTCAGGCAGGTATCACGTTTCTTACGTCCTATCTCCAGTCAGGTACCTAATAATAAATTACACCTTACAAACTTCATCCGTCACTATTTGCCGGGTTGCGGTCAAAGCAGCTTAGAAAACTCCGTTTTCTCGTACAAAATGGTCGAAATTTTCGTCGGATTGCAAAAATAGATAAAGATCAGCACGAGAACTGTGGAGTAATAATGACTGCCTCTTTATTTTTACAAGTAAATGGATACCGGCGATAAAAGCTTTTCATAACCTTCCAGTGCGTTGAGTTTTTGTTGATCAAAAAGGTTCATTGTAAAAATCGAATTGAATGCCGAAGATGTACTGAACTATCAAAAATTAAGACTTTTTAATATAAATGATTTCATATTTTCTAATTATAGATTGTGATCTTGATATTCTATTTGTTTATAATAACTACAGTCATCGTTATTTTCTATCAGGAGAATTAATAAAAATGAGCTACTGTATATCAATACATTATTAATCTCAGTTGTTGAGTTTCGGTTAAGACATAAAAAAGCTTCAAAATTTTGAGTCAATTAACTCAAAAAGTTACTGGAGAAATATTAAAAACTAACTTATTTATATAGTTTGTCACCTACTTTTTAAATATAATAAAGATATTTTAAAATAAAATAAAAATATAATATTGAAATTAATAAGGAAAATAGCAATATTGTGTTCTGAATTTGGATCATTTATGGAAGTTGTTGGTTTATAAACCGTTTCCATACGAAACAGCGAGGAAACATAGTTATCCTGATAAATCATGACATTAGTAGGTCTTTGAGGAGTGTTTAATGGAAAAATTGCAATTTTATCCTATAATTTATCAAATTATTCTTTCATCCTCACATAGACCTAATGACCTACATAAATTTGAACTAAAAAATAAATTAAAATTTTCCTTAAATCATTGTTATGAATATTTTCTCAGTCTTAGCATTGTTATTAACGTTTAATAAGGAGAGGAAAATATTTTATAAAGTAAAATTAATGATATTTTATGACATAATCCTTTATTTTTATTATATGACACAATCCTTTATTCTTATAAAGGATTGTGTCATATAATAAAAATAGAAGATATAAATATTTCAAATTTATCATTTGTAAGGTCAAATTTCTAAACTTTTTTATGCATATAAGTTTATAACTTATAAAAATATTTTCATAAGTATTTGAAAGTATGTTCATAAATTAAAATATTTTTAAAATAGACTTTCCGAAAATTGGCTCAAGTTTGAAATTAATTTATATTATTATGTTTAAAAAATTTTTGCCCGCATATTAAAATAATTTTTATTACTCATTTTATGGAAAAACGTTTAGTTTCCTCTAAAATGTGTTATTAACTAAAGCTTATGTACTATCTAGGTTTATATATAAAAAATAAAATAAAATATTTTAACAACTATATTCCCTATTAGGCCTACTTTGCATTCTGTTATAATTAAACAATTTTAATAAAATAGAGTTTTAATTAGCAGCTATTTTCCTAACTCTCATTATTATGATAATAAATGTTTTAATCTCTGAAAGTTTTGATTATATGTTCTGGAAATCTAACATAAAACTCTATTTTATTTTCAGCTGTTAGATAATCTATAAAAATATTTTGAGATAAAAATATACATTAAGCTATTCATCATATTGGTTACAAAATAAATGAATAATTCCGTCAAAATTTTTTTGGCATCAATAATTTGTCATTCAGCAATTAAAACCGGAAACAAATATTTTCAGATATTAAAGACTTAAAGAGATAAATTATTAAACAAGAGACAATATTTAAGTTACTTTAAGTAGTTTATTAAAAATAGATTAACTTAAACAGTTAATCTACTTTTAATAAACTAAGTAAAATTTTTAAATGGTTAAAGTAAAATTTTATTAATTCAATTATTTTAATTTAGATTAATTTAATTAATAGAAATTAAAATATTTATGGAACGGTCTAGAATTACATTAATTTAAGAAAATCATTTTAAATATTAAAATCCTAGAGGCACGAACCTCGCTAATTTGATAAAAATCAACCTGAAAACTGTAAATGTTTTAGAAGTATACTGTGATTGAAGAACATTCAAAGCAGATTATATTTTCTATATATAATATAGCAAAATTTTTGGCTTTATTTAATATATAATTCATTATAACAACTTGCATCATAATTGAAAACCTGGAAATCTGGAAACCTGAGATCGCAACGTTTCGACATCTTGGAATGGGCTTATATCTTCAATTTATTCTAATGATATTAATTTTATTTATAATTTCTTCAGTTATATAATATTATCATTATGTACTGCTAAAGTTCTTACATAGTTTTTCATGATCTATGGAGGTATTTATTTTGTTACATATATTAAGGTGTTTAATCTTCAGAAGCTGTTTTCTTTGTATTGATGCAAATCCGAAAAAAACATCTTTAAATTTTAACGACTGAAATAATTTCTTCAATCAATTTTTTTAAAAAGTTAAGTCTAATATAGTTGCTTAATTTTAATTTTGCGATAAGATATCTTGCAATATAGCAAAGTTTTAATGATGAACTTAAGGATATTTTAATAATACTAATCAATTTTTTGTATTATTGTTGTATGAAACTACTGTATAAATTAGATGGTCGGCATCTTGTTTTTCGTTTATGATATTTATGAATTAAAATTTCTTTGTAAGTACTAAATATATATATAGTGAATTGGGGGAAGTTGACGAACTTTCTCTTTCTGACCCTAAAACTTATATTAAATTTGAATATTTTCATTTAAAATTTTTTACTTAAACTTATAAGTGTTTTGCATATATGACTCAATCACAAACGTTGAAATAATAATCGGATAATGATTTATAATTTTTAAGAAAAAGTCACAATTAGTCATCTTACTCCGAATATTGGGGATAAGATGCCACTGCGCTTTTGATGATATTTACTTTAATAAATAGCAAAAATAACTCTTTAATCATCCAATAAACTTCTTGTTCACTATACCATGTATAATTTAATAGAACAAATTATTAAATTCTATAAAGTTAGAAAAATTAAATAAAATCAGATATTTAGATATCGTAGGATATACCTACGGTGGCCAAATTGCGGCTTGTGAGTCACACGCGATTCTTTGGTACCTTTAGTGTGGCTCCATATCATGAAAGTCAAGAATTAATGTAGAGCAATCACTTTTAATTAAGAAAGATGTAGTAACTGTCAATTTGTCTATATAAAATAAGCTATCCCAAACACTTAAGAAAATGGATTTAGCAGTTTTTCTAAGCCCTTCATATACAATTAGTATTAAACATATAATGGATTATTTATCTTAGCCCTTCATATACAATTAGTATTAAACATATAATGAGTTATTTAGTATACAATTAGTATTAAACATATAATGAATTATTTACTGTACAGTCCCATGCTATATTTTTCATCGTCATTTTTCTATAATCTCCTTTCTAACGTTCTGTAAGGTAGGTAAAGGCCTACCATATATCTGTGAAGCATTGAAGCAATTCGTGCCTCCTCTGTTTATGATATGCTGCAAGTTTTAAACTTTCTTCGAACCAAAGACCTCCGCTTGTGTCCTAATATATATTCTTATCATTTAATTTATGAAAAAAGTTATAAATACAAAAATTTAAATTCGGAATCTAATCCTAAAAGAAATAATTGCCATCTTTCTCGTTGATCAGGGCAAGATGTAACTTTTAATCACGTGATTTAAAATGGCTAATTTAGAATGACATCGAAAGCAAAGTATACTTTAAAGTATACACTACACATTAAATATATTAATTTTTACTATGCTGATATTATTACGATTAATAATAACACACTTCAAAAAATGACTGAATAATTTTTGATGAAAATTTCAACATTCACTGGAAACTTTTTGATTTCCCATGCCTGTAATTGATAATCTGATATAACCGTCTTCTATATTTTTGGCGGCCTTATATGAAATTATAATAACCCACCTTCTATCGCCACCTGTTTAAATACTAATGAACTAGAGAAAAATAAGTTACTTCCCCCGATTCACTCTAAATAGTTTAATAAATTCTTTTTGCATTAATAATGTGTATCATATATAAGCTAAATGAGAAATAATATTTAAAGATTTCACATAAGATACATAAATGAAATAATTCTATGCAATTTGGAGAAAAGTAGAGAATCATTTTTGGTGCTTATGCAGGTGTGGAATGTGCGAATATATCAACAATAGACTAGAAATAACAATGGCAACAGTTGGTGTTTGAAGAGAATGAATGCATAAGGTAAAAATGGGTGATTGGGTCTTATTTACTACAAATTGTATTGATGGTAGGCAAGGGCCAATTGCTCCCCCAAGCTAACTCTAATGGAGACGTCAGACGTGGGTGGATGTGACTTAATGACGAAGGGGCGGGTTGCTAGGCTATTCGGGTTAATGGTTTTACGACCAGCCCTGGGCTATAAATTGAGTCTAACACGATATCACTTGCTAATGTAGATGACTGTTACATACTATTATACTTTTGCGCAAACACTAAGTGGTCAATTGGGTGACGAAAACCGTAGACGAATTAAAAACCATTTTGACTCATTACATCTGTTTCTTCAACCATTTATTACATTTTTAATTAAATTGATTATATTATTTAATAAATCGAAGATTAAACGAATGAAAAATAACTAGCATCAAATTTTACAAGATTTAGGTCATAACATTGTAACTTATTCGCTTAATATCCTTTAAATATTATTTATACATATGATAAATAATAAATAAATTATATATTCGGTCAAAAATTCTAAATAACGGATTAATAAATATTATTTTATACAATACACCAAAAACATAGAATGTCGGCTCTCAAGTAGAGGAGGTATTATAGTTTTCAGTACTATTTGTTAATTATTTTTTTGTTACCTATTTTTCTTGTTTCTGGATTTGTTTTGAGGGGAACCCGTATTTATGTAGGGTGTTATTTTGTCAAATAAATAAATAAATAAAATAAATAATAGATCGGAAGAGCGGCGTGTAGGGAAAGAGTAAAATAAATAAATAAAATAAATAATAATATTTATCATCTATTATTTTCATTTAATCTAAAATAGATTTATAAAAAATAAAAATATAATTATACTATAGGTTTAAAACATTTAATGAATTCAATCCTCGGCCGCCTTTTATAACCTCATCAACTGCTTTGTGTATTTATTCTGTATAATTAAAGAACATGTTTCTAAATTTGCTTTATTAACAAAAAAATATTAAGTAATAAAGTGGAAAATTGATAATTTTTTTCCATCACTTAAGAGTCTCTTTATATAGTCTCTCAAAAATTAATAATAATAATAATAATAATTAAAGAATTAGATTTTCCTTCTTAAATTTAGAAATAATACTCTTAAGACAATAAAAATTAATAATAATAATAATAATTAAAGAATTAGATTTTCCTTCTTAAATTTAGAAATAATACTCTTAAGAATATTTTAAAGTATAAAATAGTAATAATTTTTTAAAACAAATTGGCGAAACGATGCGATTTTAAGGATAAGAGCCAGGAAATCTCACAAATGAACAATTCAATACAGTATATAAGATATTTGAATGAAAAATGATATAAAAACGTTAGGATTTTTATGTTTTTTATTTAAAAAAACTTCAATAGACCTTCAGAAACATACCCAAGTAATGGTTAGTGGGAGGATATTAATATCAAGTTTGCCGACTGAGCATTCAGCTAAATAAAATTTGTCCGATAAGTACTAATTTTCAGTTGAATATACAAAAATTTATTATATGATGATGACAATCGTTTCTTTTTTACAAAAAATATAAAGATTTTTAAACCTTATTTTTTATTGAGTAGCGAAGAAAAAAATTCAAAAAGACTCCTTATATACAATTCATGATTTAATTAATTAAAAATTTAAAATTATTTATTTTTAAAGTAAAGAAAAAATTTAGAAATATAACATAATACTATATAAAGCATTAAAAAGATAACAAATGTATAAATATTTGCCATATCTTAATGGCTATATCATTCAATTAAAATCAAGACTTTTTCATGAATCATTGTTTGGTCTAATGTTCTTATAAATTCAAATAGTAATTAAACTAGGACAATTCTAATATATCGCTGTTTATTGAAAACCGAAAATAATATTTTGATACAGTTATCAATCGCAATTTTCTAAATATTTTGACTCCCACGTTAGCCGACTACCGAAATTTTGATATTTTAGATCTCGCCAGCTATTGCTCGAAGAATCGTAATGTCAAATTATCCATATTTTAGAAGGTTTAGCGCTAGGAGTGATGTCTATTGATAATTAATAATTATCAATCATGCTACTGGTAAAGAATATAGACTTTTTATTTTAAAATAAAAGTAATTCGGTTATTAATGTTGTTGATTTCTTGCACGATACTTTTAATTTTTTCTGGTATATTTTAGAGATTTACACTATACAGTCCATTGATTAAATTTATGCCGAATAGTTAAAATTTTCAATTTAGTTTCTAAGTGGGAATGTGATATCCTTCTATATATCCCGTAAGTTCGCCGCTATAGATCTTTATAATTTTTTAAAGTATTTAAACTTAACATAAGAGTATAATCTAACTCGCAATACTGAACTTTTCGTATAGATTACGTTTTGGAAATTTAAAGAAAATACTAAGAGGAACAACAATTCGTTAAAAAATAAATTTAAGAATTTAATTTTAACCAAAAAATCGGAGTTCATTCGAATAAAATTAATAATATTCCAACTCAAAGTATTTAATTTCGATCAGGACAATTAGTGTAGCTCAATATCTTCATTTTCGTGTAACAGTTTGAGATATGTTCCATTTAATTTATCGATGACAATAACATATCAATTTACTTATTGAAAACACGCAATAAAACAATATACCCTATACGGTAAGTAAAACCACTAACCGTGCTATGTCAATAAGATTTTTGACGTATTTGTAACCGGATAAAGTAGAATTATTACTATATATCACGATCCACAACCGCAGTTTTTACTGAAACTAATAGGTCTATCCCTTTTATTACTACGAAAAAACAAGTAAATTTACTAAATTTAACGATTTTTCTGACTCGATTATGAATTATTTTAGAGAAAAATTTCCGCTTTCTAATCGGAAATCACGAAAACATCATAAAATTTTGGATATTTTTCAGGGAAATCCGGTAAAAATCAGTTATCATCATATTACATTTTGATTATAAGTATATTTTTACTTATAACAGTATTTTTCAATACGTAACTTATTGAATTATAGTATGAAATTTTAAGTTTTTATGTTTAATTCAAATTTCGATTAAAAGTGAATTTTAAATTGAATTTATCAGCTTATATAAGTTAAGAAATTGTTTATTTTGTAATAATTGATATATGAATTTTTTGATTAATTAATTAATAAATAAATGAGACATTGAATCAGATATCAACACAAATTATAATCATCAATATATCGAAATATTTACATTATTGACACGAAATTATTAACCCAACTGTAGTTAATGATCATATGTTATCTATGACAATCAAGTTCGTCCTCGTGCCTGAAAATATACACGGGATGGCTAGTCCCGAGCTGTAAACGAACTTTTATTAGTGTACCAAATAGGCCTATAATGTACAGTTATACAGGGTAAGATCCCCGTGCATATTTCTCGAACGTCTTTACTTAATATCAGTCAATGTAAAGGAACTATACCCATCGTGCACGATGTCATTGTTGCATTTTAAGTTGAATAATCGACTTTTTCCGAGGATTTTTCCGTTCCGTTCGCTGATGATAGAGGACATTTATTGGTTGGTTATGGAGGAACGGGATATCTGTTCGTTGCTGTTAAAAAACACACTTGTTGGAAATTTGCAGGGAGCACTTATGGAAGAATAGGCCATAAAGAGGAATCTTGCCACGGATCTCTCGAAATTTTCAATTCCCTTGAAAATGAGCAATAGTTACTGAAAAGTTCATAGAACTCTTTATGTCTGGATTTCATTGAGGACAAGCAGTTGACGGTGAGGCGAAAATTGGATAAGGAGAAGTAACCAATGGACCTAACAATGGTCGACTCGCTGTCGTAGTACCGATGTGAGCAGGAGGAGGTACACCGTGGAAAAATTGTCCTGCTCCTGGTATTCCGAATCCGAATGAGGGCAGAAGTGGCCTGGCAGCCATTCTTAATTTTTCTATTTCTGCTTCTTTTAATCTCTTTTCTTTAGCTCTTCTATTTTGAAACCATATCTTTACTTGAGTCTCCGTCAAATTGAGCGAACTAGAGAATTCGGCTCTTTCTGCTATCGATAAATACTGTTTAGTACGAAATTTCCGTTCCAAGGCTAGAAGCTGTTGAGTGGTAAAAGGTGTTCGAGGTTTTCTGTTACTTTTGTGTTTTCTCAATTGGCACTTGACTGGAGGAAGTTTAGGAAGTTCTCCTGGTTCTGAAAGAAAAAAAATAAATTTTCAATTGTAAAAATTTATCTCGCTTCATTTATACGATAAAAAATATCAAATACTGAACAAAATTTATTCAAAATATTAATTTAGGTATTAGAATTTTTTTTTACAAAAGTTCTAAACCAACAAAGACGATCGAAAATAATCAGATTTAGTTGTGTTTTATTACATTTATCATCTTGTAACACAGATTAAATGAGAGAAATGTTATTATATTAAATATAGTAAAATAGACAATTTTTATTCTTTCAAAATAAAGTAAGTTAAAAAAATAATATAAAGTACTATATAGAGAAAATAAAGAATAGATAACTAAACTCAATTATTCTTCAACATATAGTATTTAGATTGTTTTGTTTAATTTCCGTACTAAATATTAAAATATTTTATTTTTGGAAGAGATTTAGCAGTTCATTAAACGAAAAATAGATCAGTGTTATTTTCTTCAGGTCGTAATTTATTTATATTTTTCATTATTTAAGATTTACGAGAGGGATTTACATTACTTATGTGAAGTGAAGAATGATATTTAACCATATAGATTATACAATTTTTCAATGAATTTCTCTTTAACTTACTTAAAAATAGCAAAAAATCGATCATCATTAATAATACCTTTCTTAGAATTGAGAAATTAATCAAAGAATGTAAAAAAATTCAATAATAATTATATATATGAGATGACAAAATAAATCAAAAATAATATAAAGTGTAAGTGATTGAAAACATGAATTATTTTATTTTTTTATAATTTGAAACCTATATTACAGCAATATAAATGTAAATAATACAAACAAAATCAATTTAATTAAATATATATAAACATATATACATTAAAAATTTAGTTTTAATCAAGCTTTAGATCTAAATTACATCATCAAAATTACAGATGTTAATTAATAATTATAAGTTAGACCAAATTATCTAATTAATTTAAACCAGCGTTTCTCAAACTTTTTTCATTCACGATCCCATTTTTCACTACGAGATTTTTCGCGACCCTATTTTTCATTACGAGATATTTCGCGACCCCAGGTATTAAATATGAAATAAAACATACAAATACATATGCGATCCCAGGTATTAAATATGAAATAAAACATACAAGTATATAAATCATTTCCCAGATATTAAATATGAAATAAAACATACAAGTACATAAATCATTTACACACATATTAAGATGAACACAATCAGGCAACTACATTGAAAATACATATGTTGTCAATTAAAATGAACACAATCAACCAACTACACTGAAAATTCATACGTTAAATATTGGGCGTTTGTGAAATTCAGCCAACTACACTGAAAATACATATGTTGTCGTACGTTAAATATTGGCCAACCAACCACACCGAAAATTCATATGTTGTCATACGTTAAATATTGGAGGCAGTCACACCGAAAATTCATATGTTGTCATACGTTTAATATTGGGCGTTTGTGAATGAAAATACATATGTTGTCATACGTTAAATATTGAACATTTGTGAATCATTTACACACTTATTAAGATGAACACAATCAACCAACCACACCGATATATGTTGTCATAAGTTAAATATTGGGCATTTGTGAAATTACATATAAACTCATGTTGTCATACGTTAAATATTGGGCATTTGTGAAATTACATAAAACTGAAATTCAAGTGTTTGAATTTAATTTTCTAAGATGAACACAATCAACCAACTACACTGAAAATTCATACGTTGTCAAGTTAAATGTTGGCATTTGTGAAATTACATAATAAACTGAAATTCAAGTGTTAAATCCAACCAACCACACCGAAAATTCATATGTTGTCATACGTTAAATATTGGAGTTTGTGAAATTACATATAAACTGAAAATCAAGTATTTGAATTTAATTAGTGAAATTACATATAAACTGAAATTCAAGTATTTTAATTTAATTTTTGCCAACTACATTGAAAATACATATGTTGTCATACGTTAAATATTGGGCATTTGTGAAATCGAAAATTCATATGTTGTCATACGTTAAATATTGGGCATTTGTGAAATTCATATGTTGTCATATGTTAAATATTGGGCGTTTGTGAAATTACATATATTCCAATGTTTGCATTTAATTTTTGCAAACCCCATTTTGGGCCGCGAAGCGAAATGGGTCACGACCCAAGTGAAATCCAGCATTTCGCTTCGCGACCCCAAATAGGGTCGCGACCCATAGTTTGAGTAGCATTTCGCTTTGCGACCTGGGATCACGACCCATAGTTTGAGAAGTGGGGGTCGCAACCCATAGTTTGAGAAGCACTGATTTATAGCAATTCATCACGTCCCCAAATGGGATCGTGACCCATAGTTTGAGAAACGCTGATTTAAACGCATAATTTTTTAATTCTTGAGTAAAAATTACAAATGTTTTCGTTTTTTAGATGTTATAAATGATACAAATATGTAATCCACAGTACTTTATAAAATAAGTTTATTTAAATTTAGCAGTACTTTATGTAGGTTTAAAATAAACATACAGAGCAAAGTTTTATATTTATTTCGGCAGATTAAGATTATAAATAATTTATTCGGATTAGATTATTTTTTTTACTACATCATTTTTCATTTTTATTGACGTTTAAATTTTTCGGGCTTACAGTTGCAGTATGAACTTATTCATTTGTTTACTTCAGCAGTTATGGCCTTGCATGGAATTTTAATTTTAAAGATTTATATCTTAGTTATTAAATCAAAATAAAAAAAAACAATTGCATAAAATATTAAATAAAATAAAACGTTTTTATTGTTTATATAAAATGTAGACTTTCATAATTATCATTTATTATTAATTTTCCTTTAATATCATCTTTAAATGCAACTACATAAAAACTTCATAATTTTATTTCTCACTATTATAAATATAGAATCATGATTGTAAAAATAGTAATATAATCTTCAAATTAATGTATGAACGTGTTCAATTTGTTCGGATTACCGAGGCCTATAGAGTATCAAAAATTTCTGCTGTACATCTGTTTGACATATGTCAAGCATTTTTTATTTATTTAGAATTAAATTACAATTAAAGCATTTACCATATGAAGAAACGTTTAAGAAAATACTGTTTTCTGTCAATAGGTAGATTGCTTAAAAAGAACAAACAATTTATTTTAGACACCAGAAAATTGTTTGTCGGGGTTGGTTGGTAGTGAGGTTGAAGGTCAATTGGAGATTCCCTAAACACTTTAAATAGACCAATTTATTTTAACAAACTGCGAGGATAATTAGACAGTGGAAAGACGAAGTCTAGACTTAATGGCAGAGTTTGTTATTTTCTTTCGTTCTCTTTTTTACTGATAATTTTAAAATGCAACAACTCAAAATATTTGTTTCATTAAAATCTTTTAAAGCGGATAATTCCTTCTTAAAAGCTGATTCTCGTTTGAAAATAAAGCAACTGCGGAGAATATAATATTTGATTATACTTAGCTAGTTTATATGAAAAATTCAAGTAATTTTCTATTGAAAGATATGCCAAAATGACTGTTTTGTTATTGAGTTATTGATAAGTTTTTAAATTATTAATATTGATAAATTCGATCCATAATTAGGTAAAAAGTGGATTTAGAATTTACCTATAAAAATACAGATAAGATTAATCAAGAATACATAATAAAGATGAAATATGAATAGATTAATTAATTGCAGAGATTTGAATTCGAGCCGTTCGCGTCGTACTCCAATCAATCAATAATTAAAGAATTATTTGATCTATCAAAAATATCGGAAATTTAAATAATTTCACGAATCGATAGCATGATATCTTAAGGAGCATTTTTTCTGATTATCCCGTTTGTCTGTGATAAAGTTTTAAAGAAGTTTACAATATTTTTAAGCTAAACGGATAGGGGGAAAAAAGAAAAATTATATATGTTATAATTATTAAAATTCGAAAGAAATGAACAGATTTAAGTTATAATTCATAAAAAGCACAACTTAGTTTATTCATTTTTATTTTGCTGTTTGGTTTTGGCTTAAAAAATAAATTGAAACATTATGAAAAGCATATTAAATAAAATTTTAATTTTTTTAAACTTTTTCTTCAGTTGTTTTTTGTATAAACTATCATTTTCCACTATAAATTAAATATCAAAAAATATTACATGCCTAATAAATTTACGATTTTTTATAAAAAATATAATTAATAAAAAATCTACTTAGTTAAGTTTCCATTTAATTATGCGGAATAGATTTTTGATCCTAGTTAATTCTACAGAAAACTTATTAGCGTTTTCATATTAACAGAAAATTGAAACAAAAACACGGTAAATCTATAATTTATCTTGTTTGCTATTAGAGCAATATTAGTATTCTGCAAGCAAGCGAGACAAATTATAAATTTGCAAACAATATTCGACAAATTTACTGGGGCATTACTAACAATATAATGCTAATCGAACCCATCCTCTTATTTAAATATTTTATGAGCATTATTCTTTTAAACAGTTAATGATAATTACTGCCGAGTTTTAATTATTTAATCTATAGCTGAACAGATTAGAAAATTTAATAAACGAAGTTTAATTTATTGTCTATTTTTCTTCTCAGTGATTTATCAAAGAAAAATTAATTAACTCTACCTGTCAACGGATTTACAGAATATAGAATTCAATGCGTTTAATTATCTTTTAACATTAATTAATCTCTGGTATAATAGTAGCAAATATATGAAGTGCCGCCGGCCACTAAGTCAATGGCATTTCGCTCCATTGGTCCGATTATATTTAACTTAAAGACGTAACAAAGCGAAATGTAGCCTAGTCATTACTGGTTGTATGACAATGTAACCGGAGATGTAACCACCATATAAACATTTGCATCTGATCATCAAAGACCTAACAGATTTGGAAAATGGAATATACTGAATGGTTCATGAAACAAAAACCGTTACTTCGATGATTGATGACGTCTTGATCTAGCGAGCGTGACGATAGACGGCAATTTGCCAGACCGTGACGTAGCCCGTGAGGGAAATGTTGCGTGTCACGTGAAACATGCGGGCGTCGGCTTCCATGCCAACTTTGGTTCAATGGTTGCATGTCTTCATTAGTCTTAGTTCCGGTTTTCATCGATAGCACCTTTCTATTTAGCTAACACTACATTTATACATACATATATATATAGATCATAAAAAGAAAGGCGGGAAACATTTCGTAAGAGCAAAATTGTGAAAATTTCAAGTGATATATTGCATTTTTCTTCCTCATTAACCAGGATTTAATTGACGAAAGTAGGATACAGGGTGTATTGTCATCGCATATGCGCTACTAGAATTTTAATAGATTTCTGCGATACTTAGATATATCATAATATTGCATGATTTCCTAAACTGTTTTTATTTTCCGACAATTTCTATGCGAAAACATTCCGAATCGTAATTAATCTAATATTTATTCATTCGCAATAATAAACAGAAAACTTTAATTGAGTTTTATGCATTGAAGAACGTGCATCGATGCATTTGTGGATATAAAAAAAAACATATAGATGCTTATTCGAAAGGGGTAATTTAACTTAAATTGCCTGAAACCGAAAATATTGAGAACTAAAGTAGTAATCTTTTCAAAATAAAAGGAAGCGATTAATTTGTGTTGCAAACGGTTTGTTTATTTTTAGCCAACAATAATTTACGTAAAATACTATTCGTTTTAAGAATTTCAATAGGAATTTAATTCTAATATATTAACTTGAAGAATTGCAATACGGAAAGAAAGTGTGTAAGATAATCTTGAATACATTTTTTTTATTAAATAAAAAATATAGTTGACCTCTTAATGCAGTAATAATCTTTTTTTAGTTATAGAAATACAAGTAATATCATAAACAAATTGTCAGGATTTGAAACTTTCTAAATAATCTTCTGATCAAATGAAATTTCTGGTTGAAACAACTGGATTAATGAATTATAAGACATGCAATGGAAAAATAGTTGCTTTTTCTATTAAAAAATTTATTTATTTAAAGAATACTTTACGTGTTTGAGACTTTTTAGTGCTCTTCATCACTTCAAGGTTTCTCAATTGGCGGACCGCAAATAATTTACTGCAGTTCGAATATTAAATTTTTTAAATTTATTTCCATTAGTTTTTATTCATTAGGATGTCTCACAACTTTATTAGTAATTTCAGGCGATCACGATATCGAAAAGTTTGAGAAATTCTGTTCTAAATGGCGTTAACTTATAACGACAGAAAAATGCAACTCACACATACTTTTAGCAATTGTATAAATTAATAAATTTCCAGTTGACCACAGTTAAATATATGAGATCTTTTTTAGTGACCTCATTATGTTCAATATTTGCAATAATCTGAATTCAATATTATGAACTTATTTGGCATTAAATTTCGTTTTATAATTTTTAATCTCTTATTTTCGATATAATAATCAAATGAAAATGTGAATGGTATCCTTGATTTGCTATTTCTTTTTAATTACTGACTTATGGAATTTCAAGATTAATATAAATAAATATGGAGAAAATTAATTTAAAAATTCAAAAAAATTAACATAGTTTTCAATTTTATAAAGCGATCTCCGCTATATTTTTCGTTAATATTCGAAGGCACAGATTAGCCAAATTTGTAATATTTTCAAAAAACAACTTAAGCACATACATATATGCAAACATGAAGAAAATTTTAAATTTTAAACTTTTTAAGAATAAAATCAACCTGATCATATCCTTATGTTTTAAAAGGAATAAATACAGAAATGTACGGAATAAGCATTAAAAGGTCTTTTTTCTTTTTCTTTTGTATGGTAAGCTTGGTGGCTAAATTTTGATTGCCCCTTTCGATTGGCTGGCCATCTACATCTAATATTTTATGAGTGTGTTCAGTAGTGCCCTCTCTACGAACTACAAATGTTTCATTCACATCCGCATTTCCCAACTCGCGGGGTCTCCTTGTTAGCTGAAAAAAAGCATGCCAAAGAACTATTTTTTCTCAATATCTGTCAAATTCTGATCAGCATAGATTTTTATAAACTAAATAATAATGATTCCACTATTATGTGACAGTAGTGGTATCAAGTTGCATTAATGAAATTCTGTTTCACCCACTGTTAAGATAGATACCAGACTGATTTAAACATAGTGAAATGTATTTTAATCTGAGATATCTCATGTTATGCTAATAATAAGAAAAGATATAAGAATAGAAGAAATTTTAATAGTAGTGAATTTTTATATTTGTTTTTCAAATCATAATTATCAAATTTTAATTACACATTCAAAATGATTAATTGCTTCACAATCAATTGTTAATATTTATATTATTTTTAATATTAATAATTGATTGTGAAGCAATTGGGGTCCCTTAAAACCAGTTTTAAGGGACCCCAATTGGGATCATCAGTAGATTATTTTATGTAAATTAATTTTTTAAAAGGATTCTGCATTTTCCAAGATATACAATTCATTATGTAAAGATTCATCTCAAATAATTGTAGATTTGCATTTTTTTAATATATGCCTTGGGGGATATGTATAATAAATACAGTAATCTCATCTTAAATGGGTTTTTTATGTAGGGTGTATATAAATAAATAAATAACAACAAATCATATATTCCAAAAAATGCAAAAATCTAAAATAATTTTGAATCATCAGGCTAACTAACATCATTTACTTCCAATAGTAACCATCTTGGATTGTGCAGATGATGTTACAGCATTATTTCTTATCACATGTTTTAATTTTATCAATAGGCATTTTATCAAGAATATGCATAATAATCAGTGTTAGATATTTGTTGTCAGTAAACATTGTTAACAAAAGTTATTATAGAATTGTTGTTACTGATTGTTGCTGAACTGATGATGTTTACTGACTGCAATGTTAAATGATGGTGGAATTGATCCCAAATATATTATGCATATGTTACATTCATATTATCTTGTAGTAAACAAATCTTCATATTACTTATTACAAACTTGCATTAATTGGTAAAATAATAAATTTGAAATAATGTATCAAATTAAAAATGAAAATTAATGATTATATATAGATATATCCTGCTTAATGTATACTCACTTAATTTATTTTCATTATGATGTAAATCAGTTTTATTTCTATTTTCCATTATAATGTACTGCTGCCAAGACATTATATATTGATGACATGACAATCTGAAATGATTGACCATATAGTAAAGTACATGCCATATGGGAATTTTGATTTTATATCTAATTGCAATAAACAATTTGTTTCTTTAATACATGAAACAAAATATAGTTACCATATTTACTCAATTCTAAGATGTAAATTTTTTTTCTATTTTTTAACTTCTTAAAGAATACAGAAGAATTAATAATTATCATCACAGTGTAAAATTTTGATGAGAAATAATTATTTTATATTAATTTAAAATTTTATAAAACTTCTGAGCAAAATAACTGCATCATTAAATTAACTTCCTTAAATGATGTCATTACTGTGAATTCTGATAGTCTCTTATTCACAACAAACATTGTTAATGAAAAGTGAATAAAAAATTTAATTATGATAATAGAATTTTCACAAACAATATAGTTATTTGCACATTTATTTGGCAGAACTATCTTTTGGTTGAGTTAATATTGTTGTTAACAAAGATTGCTGCTGCTACTGTTTATGCATGTTTATGACTATTAAGTTAATTAATATGAAATATTAATGTTGAAAGTTAGATAATAATTAAAATAAAAATAGAAATAAAATAATGTAATAATATATGGAACAGTTGGGAAATATTTAATCTTCACAAATTAGGCTTAGATATTCCCCTCAATCTTTAGTTTGGAAGTGTCTAAGCCAGCAATCTCAAACCCATTTTCTTCAAAGGCCACTTTAGACATCTTTGGTTAGTTAGGGGTTCTTTTTTTTCTTTCTTTTGTATGGTAAGCTTGGTGGCTAAATTTTGATTGCCCCTTTCCATATTACATCTTAATGAAATTTTATACTATTTATTATTTATTTGTTTTTACTATAATTTTTTAAACTTTTATTGTGATTTTTTGGTTTTTAGTATGTTAATTTTTTATTAACTTGATTATTACTCAGAATCAGATGGTGAATAAATTCCTTCAATGCTGATTTCAGTGAGTCTAATTCTTCAACTTCAGATATGTTTTATCATTATTTTCATTATCCAGATTAATGATAAATCTTGATTAATTTTCCAAGAATTTGTCAATCATGCCATCAGTAATCCAATATTTTTCTGATAATGTTTTCACATGTTTAACACATGCTGTTTTTCATTTGTAATAGTTTTTAAAGCACTTTGCCCCACAAAGTTGTTAAAATTTCCTTAGAAAAACTTGCATTATGGCAACTAATATATCGTTTAGCATCTGCCAAAATCAATTCAATAGGATTAAGATAACAATGATATTGTGGCAATCATAGTACTTTATGGCCATACAATTTTGTTAATTCATTTATTACATAATGTTTTGTTATATTTGAATTATGAGCTAAATTAATCAGTTCATTCTTTAGCATAACTGGTGAAAACTGTATTTGATAATGACTTAACCAATCTTGAATAATTACTTTATGCTAATTTGAAATTGACTGTTTTTCTATATGTTTAGAGTGATATGGAACATTATCTATATCACTAAACCATAACTAATCATCATATTATATATAACTATAACTGAATTTGTAGGCAAATTTGTCAGTAATTGTGTTTCAAACCATTTTTGAAAATTTTCCAATTTCATATCATTATGATAAATTCTATTAGATGATTTGGAATAAAAGAATAATCATGCCATAGGAATGAATCTGTTCTTTGTGCCAGCATAACATGATAAATCTAATCTTTAGAAACAGGAACTTTTAATTCAGTTGCTTTTTAATATTGCATAACTTGCCATCCTTTGGAACAAATATGAATATTTAATAACCAAGTTTCAGCCTGATACACAACTGATTTAGGTGAAGAATCACAATAATTTTTCTTTGGTTCTCTTTAAAATTTCTGCATTTGGCAATGATGTCATTTTTTTCAATTAAGAACTTCTGATCATTTCATTTCTTCCACCGAAATCCAAAATTGGATAATTTTATGTAATGTATTTTTATCATCATTGTAATCAATTTTTTCTTATAATTCCTTTAATTCTATGAAAATCAGAAAAAGAAAAAAGATTTTAGAGTTCCCAAATTATCAAATGAAGATGAAAGATCCAATTAGTTATTTGGGAAAGAATAAAGATAAGAATGAAAAAAGGAAGGAGTAATAATGAAACTTATGGTCAAAAGACAAGAATGATCAAAAGGAAAAGAGAAAAATAGTTTACTTGAAAATGCAAAATTGTTCTTGTAAAAATCTTAGAGACTCACTGCTTGGAAAGAGTTGGAATTTCTTTATTCTGATAGCATTCTTGAATTATTCTGCATATCACACATTTATCAAAATCATCTAATTCTCTAATGGGTCCTTTTCTTGATTTTTTTACCTGGTGTTTCCAATTTTTCGAATGATGTTTCTTTTAGTATTCTATTGATTATTTTCAACAAAACTCTAGTTACTTGTGCAATGCATTGATTTTTATTTTGAAAAATCAAAAATTTGTACTATTTTTCTACTTCTCTTTAACCATAAACACTATAACATTATTTATAATTCCACAGGCTTGACTTTTAATAACATTTTCACTTTTGAATATAGTACATTTTAAATTTTGAGAAAAAATTTCAACCACTCTTTCTATAATTAAAGCATAAATGAAAAGATTGCTTGAGGCTCTACACGAGTAAACAAATATTTCTCACAAAAAAGTGTTGTATTTTCCTGCATTGGAAGATCTTTTTATACACCCATTGAAGAAGATATTGTCTTTCATGCGGAAGACAGGGCTTCTTACAGAATGAGCTGTTAAGGGTACACAATAGATCATTGGATAGTTGCAGTGTTAGGTTTGTATGAAGCTTCCCCTTTACCACCATTATTAAATTAAGTAAAATAAAATATAAGCACTAGGTCATAAATTGTTCTTAGAAAGGATCAATAAACAAAGTGAAATGATCCAAGAATACTTTCATATATCACTATCATTATTACCAATTAAATCAATACTGAAAAAATAGTGAGCAAAAGTTATTGTGTACTTTTTTCCTTGTTACTTCTTACATTTTGTTACACTGAATATATTTTCTTGTGAAGAAATTGATACTTCAGAGATTTTTTCATAAAATAGATATACTATTTTAAAAATATAAGAAATTGGCAGGATTGAGCAGTATTTCAGTATATGGAAATTTGTTAAAAAGAGATTTTTACTGTAGTTTTTATATTATATATATATAATTTATTAAAAGAAACATATTCACCTATTTTTGTAGATCGGAAGAGCGGTTAGTACTTTAAGAGAAAAAGAAAAATTCTTATATGAGGCAAATAATCTGAAGGGATGATTATGATAATTAATGTTACCTAATATTTATATTTTTATTATCTTAAAACAATATGCTTCAATTCTTGTTCAAAATTATGAAAGTATAGATGATACTATATTTTATTTGTTTGAAGTGAAAGATCTGTATTGAAAAACAGTTTTTACTAAATTTTAATAAATCAGCCAGATGGTTGCATGTTAAAGCATTCACTTATTTTAGAGGATCCAAATTCAATTCTGGGTCCCACACCTCCAGTTTTTCAAGCCTGGCCTGTTGAACCTATTCTTCATTCTTCTGGCTGACTCTATCATAAGTTTCGGCCAACCCATGATGAGCTTTACCAGTGTAATTCTGAATTAATTGGTAACATAATTCAAAACTAACTAAGCTAAATTTTAATAAAAAATATAAAAATACATTAAAATGATTTTAAAATACAGATATCCCTCCTATAATATGGTAGATAAGTTCCTAAGAAAACACTATGTTGTGTGAAACCATGTTATATGAAATCTGGAGCCAATACAAAAAGAAGAGTTACATTCCCAAAACCAATTTAAAACAAATAACTTTCTTTAATTCCATATAAGAAACTTAATTTTTTATTAAGAATATTAATTACACAAAACATAAAGAAAAAATATATACATAAGACCCTAAAAATATATAAAACAAAAGGAAGGAAAAAATATACAACCTATGTAACATTCATTTAATAATTATATATTCCTTACCTCTGTTTCTTAAATGAGAAAGTTTTTTTCTTTAACAATATCAACTTCACTTTCTGAACTTTTTCTGCATTTAAAGTTTTGTCATCTTCTGCTCTCTTTATAAAATCTGTAATCTAACCCACTACAACCTGCTGGAAAACAATCATTCCTTAACATATACCCAAAAAAATTTATCAATAAAATTTTTTTCTCTATTTCACATTCCTCTATTGAAGAATAAAAACTCATTTTTTTTTATCAAAGGACTGAATGTTTGGAACACAAAATATTCAATTGTTGCCAATTAACTCAATTTCAAATCGAAAATAGATTGCATATCTCGCTCTCATTGCAAATTAGCAAAATTGCATTTATGACTAATTTTAGCAAAGTATTTCTCAATGATTACAATTTATATGTATATTGTGTGTCCATAATGTGGATTTATTTAATCTACAAGTTTTCTGGTCTCAGTTGTGTTATAAAAATGGGATATATCTGAATTACTTAGATATTATATATTAATGTTTAAACAATACAAATATTTCTCATCTTATACAAATAATTGGGACCAAAGATTTTTATGTAGCTCAAATTTTGCAAAAGTCAGAAAAGTTAATTTTTAATAATAATTCTGAAGCAAAAATTATCAGAGCTAGTGAACTACTCTGATTGCATTTATACCATTATAGTGCCATATTGTTTTTTACTGAAAGGGAGACAATATCTCATGGAATGATATCATTCCAATAATATACTTAAGATCAGAAAACAATATACAAAACATAAATTAAGCATTGTAAACTTTTAAATGTTGTAAGCCAACTTGTAGCTTACAAATACAATAAATGTTTATGCTCTTATATCTCAAGAAAAGAAAAAATTTTGGAAACTATGCAAGTTCAAATTTACAGAGATTGTATATACTTAAGTCAGAGAATACCTGTATATATATTTTTTAAATAAAAATTAATGTATATAAAAAATATTACAGTATATAGCTCTTTGGTTATTAAAGATAATTAACAGCAATGAAAAATAACAAACAGAGCTGCTGAGAGAAATTTTCAGGTCCTTGTCAAGTCTGTTGTCCGGACCCAACTTAAAAAAGTGCATCATTTTGATTTAATAAAAAAAAGTTATATAAAACATTAAACATTTATTTAATGTTTAATGTAAATAGACATATTATAGAATATATATTATTAAATCACAGACGTGGACCTTGTTAACCAGGGAGTCGTCCGAGCCGGTATGCTTTCGTTTTCTTTATTATTATTATTATTATTATACTGCAGTACAAAGTTTATGAAGTGATTTGATTTATTCATTACAAAAATGGCAAAATAAATAAAAC
Organism: Olivierus martensii; assembly: GCA_000484575.1. Classification (NCBI taxonomy): domain Eukaryota; kingdom Metazoa; phylum Arthropoda; class Arachnida; order Scorpiones; family Buthidae; genus Olivierus; species Olivierus martensii. Next base: position 47,676 of record AYEL01058613.1, read on the forward strand.
ATAATAAAAAAATCATGTTACCAGTCATCATAACACTTAATTAAGGGGCAAAATTCTCGCATCAAAAATTCATTATCAAAGTATTAATAATAAACAGCTAAATTTTTTATTATTTGCTCAATAAATTATTTAAATTCCAAAAAATTTTTGTTCAATAGAATAAATATTTTACCTGAAGGACTTTTACTTCTTATATCAATTCCATTATCTTGTTTGGATCCTCGTTTTACTAATTGAATTTTTTTTCCAATTTGACTGCAATGTACTTTTGCATTTCTTGGTTTTTCTATTTATTATAAAAACATTTTAAAGTTAATTAAAATGACTATTAAAAACTTACATCAAATAAAATTAAAAGAATAGTTATTAATTTATTTATGATTCATCAATTAATAATTTTTAAAATCTGATTAAAGTTTTTAAAATATAATTAATTGGCTGATTAATTAGTAATGTGCTTATTGATGCAACACTACCATAGATTAACAACTATGTACCCATTCTATGGTGTCAGTATAGATTATGCTGGGCCATTTTTAGTAAAACCATAAAAAGAATGAGGTAACAAATCACAAATGCTATATCTGTTTATATATGTTTGTTTCTCAACTAAAGCCACTTACAGCCAGTGACTGAGTTAATCACAGATCCTTTATAGGAACATTGAGACAATTTATTTTATGAAAGGCAAACTTTTTGTTATTTATTCAGATAATCAGTGTTTGAAATAATTTCAAAAATCTAGTAGCCAAAAAAATTCTGATCACCAACCCTCTCTCCTTCCCCCCAAAAAGAAAAAACACTTGCATAAATTCACCAGCAAATACATTTTTCACAACATGATCGGGGAAGTACCACGTGGTATGTGAGTTGGGCTTTTCACGACAATCATGTCAAAAGTATCACATTGCATATATATTCAAACATTACTTTCAAGCAGCAAAATAAATACCCTCATTTCAATAAACAGCTACTAGACCATTCACTAAAATATTTCAGTTCACAAAATTCTCCACAACCACACGTAATCAGCACGAAACAACACGAACGGCAAATGATCTTCTTTTTTCTTCTTTCTTTATCTTTCCGAAAATTCTTGAAATCAATTGAAGCACAAACGTAGGAGATTAAAAACTAATTTATTTAGTAAATGTTTTTGGCCATTCGATAACTTTCTGAAAATTATCTGCGTTAACAAGCGACAATCAAAATGCACCTTGCAAATCTCACTGGGGTATAATAGTATTAAAAATCCCAGCAGAATTTCGACACCCCCTTTATCTTATCTCCTAATTAAAAGCTCCTGAGTTCATTGGTGAAGGTCCCACAAGTAAAAGCAGTTTTCTTTCAAACAAATCTCACATAACACATGTTTATTTTTCACATTTCATTGATTCACAAGCTTTATGTCATGAATTGTCTTAATTAATGTATTGTCTAATTAACATCTAGGACCTCTTTATATGCATGGAAAGCTTTCTGATGGTTAAATAACTTATTTAACTTGTGAAAGTTCTTAGTTTTTGTAATTAATTATTATATACAGTATAAAGTCTTAACAATTCATGACGTAAAGCCTGTGAACCAATGAAATGTGAAAAATAAACATGTGTTGTGGACTTGAGATTTGTTTGAAAGAAAACTGTTTTTACTTGTGGAGTACTGCATTCTGTTATTTGATTAAAATAAAGCTGAAATAATTTAAATCCAGAATATCTTATTAGGAAAAGTAGAATCCACTTGGATAATGCTTTTAACAATTTGACATTCTATTGAATATATACGTTTTACTTGAAGTTTAATGAAGGATATATACTGTTCGTATTTAACCTTTTTGACTGACTGGCAATGATGATCTTCAAAGTTCTATATTTGATATATTATTATTCAATGTGGAAAAATGAACAAATGTAATATAATTAATAGGATGTTTTACATACATACAATAAAAGAATAAATGTAATATAATTAATAGGATGTTTTACATACAAAACAATAAAAAATTTAAATATTTGAGAATTCTGCCAAGATTCGGAACAGATATATCATCTTAAGCAAAAAAAATTATGTAACTTCGTAAAGGTAAGTTGTAGTTTATTTAAATTGATTGTATTCGATTCGGAATGATATGTATAAAATTGTTTAAAATATCTGATTATCTATAAAAGTTTTACAGAAAATCATAAAGAAACGTGATTTTGAGCCCCACTTTGAAGCCCCATAACTTGAGAACGGGGCTTTCGTCCCTCATAAGATCTTCACCAATGAACTCAGGAGCCTTTAATTAGGGGGGAAGATAAAGGGAAGTCGAAATTCCGCTGGGATTTTTAATACTGTCGTAGTCTTGCTGGCAAAGCATCAACCACGAACCTGCTGCTTTAGTACTTTATGTGGCAATGAACCATAAATCATGTAATATAGAAATTTATTTTATATTCAGAGACAGAATGTATGGCACAAGTGTAAATAAAACGTAACTATGTTATAGTCTGGCTCTGACGAGAAAAATTCCATAGTGCCTCTGATTCACAAAGGAGGGAGCCACTTTGAGAAGGCTGAACCATTCCTTTTAGGTAAATGGTAACAGCAGATGGATGAAATTATTTAGTTTTGTTTTGGATTTTGTTCAAACTTTGTATTTTTATAATAATAATTCATCCTACTATTAATAAAATTAAAATCGATTATAGCACAAAAGTAGGAGATTAAATAACAATTTATTTCGATAATGTTTTCAACTATTCAGTAGTCATCATCAAACATATATAGTATTCTATTGATGGAACAGAATTCAAAAATACAAATTGCAGTAGGAAAAAAAGTATATGCTTGAGTTTTAATCAACGATATATTGGATTGGAAACTAAGTCATTGCGGATTTTTCAAGGAAAAGAAAAACAACTCATTTCTATACATAGAATAACTTTAATCTCGTATATAATGTCCATTATTATCTACAACTTTTTGCCATTTTTCAGGTAATATCAATATCCCTTTTTTATAAAACTCTTTGTTTTTAAGAACAAAAAACTGTTCTAACTGAATTTTTACTTCATTGTCATCATTGAATTTTTTCTCATTTAAAAAATTTTGCAACGATTGGAATAAATGAAAATCTGATGGTGCTAAGTCGGGACTATAAGGTGGATGAGGTAACACATCCCAACCAAACTCCAGTAATTTTTGCCGAGTGCCCAAAGATGTGTGGGGCCTGGC
>AYEL01058614.1:0-74624 GCA_000484575.1 Olivierus martensii
TATTGGGTTGGAAACTAAGTCATTGCGGATTTTTCAAGGAAAAGAAAAACAACTCATTTCTATACATAGAATAACTTTAATCTCGTATATAATGTCCATTATTATCTACAACTTTTTGCCATTTTTCAGGTAATATCAATATCCCTTTTTTATAAACCTCTTTGTTTTTAAGAACAAAAAACTGTTCTAACTGAATTTTTACTTCATTGTCATCATTGAATTTTTTCTCATTTAAAAAATTTTGCAACGATTGGAATAAATGAAAATCTGATGGTGCTAAGTCGGGACTATAAGGTGGATGAGGTAACACATCCCAACCAAACTCCAGTAATTTTTGCCGAGTGCCCAAAGATGTGTGGGGCCTGGCATTGTCATGGTGAAAGACGATACCTTTTCTATTGGCCAGCTCCGGACGCTTTTCTTTAATTGAATTGTTTAGTTTAGTCAGCTGTTCAATATAAACCTGTGAATTAATCGTCTGATTACGGGGTAACAGCTCAAAATAAATAATTCCTTTATAATCCCACCAAACATAACATGACCTTTTTCTGATGAATGTTAGCCTTGAAAGTTGTTTGTGCAGGTTTGCCTTGCTTAGTCCAGGATCTTTTTCGTACAATATTGTTGTAAACAATCCACTTTTCATCTACAGTAATCATCCGTTTTAAAAATGGGTCATTTGCATTGCGTTTAAGAAGCATATCACAAACGCTAATGCGCCTAGTCAAGTCTTGTTCTTTAAGGTGATGAGGTACCCATATATCCAGCATTTTTTTGGTAACCAAGATGTTTTAGGTGGTTTAGAATGCATATATGCGATACATTCAGTTTCTCTGCTATCTCCCGTGATGAACTATGCTGATCGGTATCAATTATGGCCTTTATTTGTTCATCATTGACTTCAACTGGACATCCAGAACACTCCTCATCTTTTAATGAAAAATCACCCGAACGAAATTTGGCGAACCAGTTCTGACACTGCTGGCTTTGTTCTTTATCTTGAACAGACATATAATAAACAGAGCTTATTTGATACAAAACTTGTTAAATTCTAAATTTTTATTTTTGAGATGTTTACATTTTTGAAATATTCAAAAAAAATATTTTTACTTACAAAGGAGACCCCGCAAGTTGGGAAACGCAGATGTGAATGAAATGTGTGTAGTTCGTAGAGAGGGTACTATTGAACATACTCGTAAAATATTAGGTGTAGATGGCCAGCCAATCAAAAGAAATGAACCAAAAAAAAATATTGTAATCTGTTATAAATTAGTATAATAAGTTAGTCTATCCGCTGTGATGTGCAGTTGTGTGGTAAGATATCTGCTTTCGGCGATGGTGGCCCGAGTTCAAGTCGTGCTACTATGCAAAAATTTTTTTTTGTTTCGATTAATTAATAACATTTATTGTTTTATTTTTCATCGTAAACAAGGTAATAAAAATGAACAAGTTGCAAGAAAAATAAAAGGCATTTTGCTCATAATACTTTTGTTATGAAACCTTACGACTAGAGAAAAGTAATAGTGTGTATTACATGTGAAATTGATATTAAAATAGAATAATTTATATTTTATTGTAATGCGTTTGTTTAAATTAATTAGCCGGTAGAATAATCTAATAGGACATTTTCTTAACCAATATAAGAAACTAGTAAGAATACAAGAGTCGTTTGAATTTTTGAAACAATGTTTATTGAATGGAGTCCTACCAATCTCCTTCTATAGGATCAAACTCCCAATTACAAGTCGTACAATTGTAAGACAAGTCCAAATAAGATGTTTGAAATATGCTATATCAAATACAAGGCGTAGAATGTATCAAGCTGATCAACACTGTTATAACATGGAAGACTTCTCTCACGGCACCACATGTAACGCAACAATGTATTGAAGTGATAGAAAGTAAAGTTGATAGGTACAAAAAAATGTCTAAGACAAAACTATATAAAAAAACTTAGGTGGATATTTAGGAACCAACTTCGATGTAAAGTGGTTAATAAAATTCCGCTATCCAATGTGGTTACTATCATAGGCAACTATAGTATTCCAACATATGTAGAAGAACTGTTATCCTTAGGCCCTACATGCAATGTTAATTCTTATGTGAAACTAAAGAATATGGCTCCTACTGTTGAACAGTTATTGTCAAAAGTGCCTCCAGAAGAAAGAGAACCCATAAGAACAGCATACATTGAAGCATCCAAAACACGAATTAATCGTAAGAGGTATGCTGAGCAGAGAAAAATGTCTCTTAAGGTTGAATCAGTAAAACAATGGTTAGAAAATAACGAGCTCATATGTACAAGAGAGGATAAGACAATGAAATTGGTAATTTTGCCATCCAGCCAATATGATAAACTAATTAAGGAGTACAGGTAGGCCTCGATTAGCGCGAATAATTGGTTCCACGAATTTCTCGCGCTAATCTATATTATAAATATTATAATATAATATATATTAAAAGAATTTTAGAAGTTTAAATATCTGCTATTTTTGAACAGTTTGAAGTTACAGGCTTAGAAAGTATAGCTTAATATCACTTTTAATGGCAGAAGATCTGTATTAAATTTCATAAAAATAAACAAATCATTTCAAAAATTATTAATGGATGACATAATCAGATAACAAAGGCAGCATAGTGATTTTATAAGCTTCAATTTTTTAAGAAAGTAAGCTAAAAAATAATTACAGGCATACCTTGTTATTGAAGTGGTTTTGTTCCAGATCATTGCTGTAAAATGAATTGTAGCCTTTTTCATTTGCTAATGCATATAAAAGCCTAAAAACATATTTATACTATTATTCCCAAGTGTACAATAGCACTAGGCCTAAAAATTTCAGCCAGATGGCTAAATTTTAAAGTATTCATGTATCACCTTGTGGGCTCCAAGTTCAATTCCAGGTCTCATATCTTCAGTTTTTCAGGATGGTTCTAGATCCAACCTGTCCGTGTTATGTTTTATATATCTATTCTAAGTATTATTTTGCAGATAATTTTCATTTTATTGATATATAAAATAAAAAATATGGAATATAATTGAGAAGTGCCATATTAGTGAATTGCTGTAAAACAAGGTGTGCTTGTTAATAATAATTATATGTTAAAATAATTACAAAATCAATTCAATAAAAAAAATACAAAAATTTTTTATTTCTAATTAATTTATTATATATTATATATTGAATTTTAAAAAGTTTATATAAATAGTAAATATAAAAGTTTGATGGCCGGTTTCACCAACCTTCGTTAAAATTTAAACGAAGCGTTAACTGAAATTAACGCATGGAAGTGTTTCAGCAAACCTTGTTACGCCTAACGCTTGCGTTAACTCATCGTTATTTTAACGGTACGATTTTCGCTCATTAAAAAATATAACAAATTGTTAAGTCTGCGAACCAAAATGGCTGCTGAATACGACAGAGAGTTCGACGCAGAGTTACTTTATATTGAATATCTTGAGAATATGGGACTTGAAAAGATTATTCCTATAAAACAGAATTATTTTGAAATATTGAGTGATCGTAAGTTTCACGAAAGATACAGATTAAGAAAATGTGTTGTGGTGAAGATATTGGAAGAAATCGAATACATTTTACAATACCCAACAAACAGGAACTATCCATTAACACCGATGGAACAACTGCTGCTCACTCTTCGATATTATGCAACAGGTACTTTTCAAATAGTTATGGCAGATATAAAAGGAATATCAAAAGCAACTGCTTGTAGATATATACATAAAGTTTCTAAAGCGATCGCTTCCTTAAGATCGAAGTATATAGTATTTCCAACCGGCAGAGAAATACAAACAGTTGTAAAACAATTTTATGATATTGCACGTTTCCCAGGTGTTTTGGGTACAATTGACTGCACCCATATCCCAATACAATCTCCTGGAGGTGATTTAGGAGAAATGTTTCGCAATAGAAAGGGTTATTTTTCGTTAAATATCCAAACAATTTCTGACGCAGAATTGCTTATACGGGATATTGTTGCTCGCTGGCCCGGACGCGTTCATGATAGTGTAATATTCCAAAATTGTGAAAAGAGAATGTTATTCGAAACTGGTAAAATTCCACCAAACTTGCTGTTGCTGGGAGATAATGGTTATCCTATGAAACACTATCTCATGACTCCATTGTTGAATCCTATACAGCCAGCTGAACATAATTACAATTCGTCGCACATTAAAACCAGAAACACCGTTGAACGACAGTATGGAGTTTGGAAGAGACGTTTTCCTATTATAAAATTGGGGTTGCGAACCAAAGTAGATCATGCAATGGTAATAATTGTAGCAACAGCAGTATTACATAACATAGCAAGGCTGACTAATGACGATGATCCACCAGAGGACATTACCTTACATCATTTCTTAAGTGCAAAACGCTCATTAAATCCTCAGTATAGTGTATATGAAGATATACCTGTAATCACTACTGGAAGTGGAACTATTGCAGCAACTAGAGTGAGAGAAAACATTATAATAAATCATTTTACAAACTAAACAGGAATTATTTTTGTAAACAGTTTGTTGTATCTGTCATTTATATTTTTTGTATTTAAAATGCGAGATAAATGCTTTTTAAATGTAGTAAATTTTACTAATTTGTAAAAATTATTCATAAGATATTATAATGAACCAATAACTTATATTACAATGATATTAAAATCCATTTTTATCATCAAATGTAATTTTTATAATTTTATATATTTTTTCAGTTGCAAACTTATTAAAATTGGTGTATTTGTGAAGCTTAAAAAGCTGCAGCTATTATTCTTCTATAAGCTTAAAAGTGTAATATTTTAGTAAGAATTTTATTAATTTAATAATTAATCATTTTAATAGAATATATTTAAAAGTTAAATTCCATAATCAATTTAAAGTTTTATTTCAATTCACTTAACCAAAAATGCATTTTTAGAAATGTTTGATGCTATTTAATGATTTTTTTTAAATTAATGAAAAATACAATAACAAAAGATATGCTGAAATCATTTATTATCCATTATAACTTAATAATATAAAGAGATATGTTATATATTTAAGGATGTATCATATAATAATATATTAAAATGTACAGTTTTTTTTCTAAAGTTCAGACAATTTTGCCTAATATTCAGCTTTGGTAATTGTGCTCTTTTTTTTATTTCTAATATTTCCTTTTTAAAATTATGCAATTCTTTTTCTCTGTTTTCTTTCTGAATTAAAGCTTTCCTTTCTTCCTCACAGCATAATTTTCTTTCTACAGATAGTTCTGCAATTCTTTTTCGTGCTTTCACAGCTTCTGTTTCTTTTCTGATTGAATTGCAGGGACGTTTCTTAATTTTTGAAATGTGCTTCTCATTTTGTATGTTGATAACATCAACTGGTTCCATTTCATCAGAAAAATGAGATGACTCCACTTCAATTGGAAACTCATAATTATTTGCAACATTTTGTATAGATTCCCCTAAAAATAATAATTTATGTCATTAACCAAAGAAAATATTTCTGAGAATTTTTTCATTTACTAATTCAAAAATATATAAATCACAAACCAATACAGTGTTAAAACAGTTATAACGAATGTTTATACATTATACCACATACATACCAGATAAAATAACTTCTGTATTAGAATTATTTTGATTATTCTCTGTACTTTGTAATATTATATTTCTTTCATTTTCTTCAGACAGTTGTGTATTTTCTGTGCATCATAAAATAACAATAATATAAAAATCTATAAAGCAAGTATCTGGGTTTATATTATAAACTTATAAGACATAAAAAACTTACCTCCTAAATTGTCAGATGATAACAAACCAGCATTTTCAGAAATTATTAAACAAATACAATCCCATTGTTCTCATTAAATTGTAATAAGAAAAATAAATATATATCTGTGTTTACAATAAAAGTAATGTGCAGTTATAGCTTTTTTGGATACTTAACTTTTTTGACTGTCGCTATCAAAACAATTTGATAATGGTTCCACTTGTTCGGATATTATAGCTAGTAATTTATTTGTGTTTTCATCCAGGCGTGATGTAAAACTTCCACCTCCCATTTTAAAAATTTCAACCCTTTCATTTGCTCTATCAACTTTTGCCTTTCTTTTCATGTTATCATAAAGAGATTTTAATTGTTTTACAGTTTTTTTGGTTACACATGAATTTGCATTAAATTCTAGAATGATTTTATCCCATGCATTTTCTTTTTGCTTCAATGTGATGCCATCAGTTTTTACATTTTCCACAATATATTTATATTTCTGTAAAATTTCGATAAAGATGCCTTTTTCAACATTGGTGTAATTCGTTGATCGAATTCTTTTGGATTTCGTTTCTGCCATTCTTATAAAAATTTATAATGATAAAATAAAACAAAATTTCGGAACAAAACCAAAGACAATTTGAAGAATTGCAAGCACGCCACTAGTTAAACGAGCCCTAATATAAACTAACTTTAAAATTTGACAATTTAGAAGAAATAAGAATGACGAAAGACACGAGAAACCAATCATATCCTTCGACACAATAGTACAAAACTCGTTAACTAACGGATCGGTAGAAAGCTTTGACAAATGTTGGTGAAATGTAAATTTTTAACGGCATGTTAATTCCTTAAGGGGATGTTAGTTAGCGGAACGTTAGGGTCTATTTTAACAAAGGTTGGTGAAACCGGCCATGACTGAAATTATTTAAACATGGAATAGTAATTTTTCAAAGTTTTTCACTTCTTACTTTAAGTTATGTAATTACAACTAGCTAATTAGCAGGAATTAATATACTCACAGACAAATTGTTTTAATAAATTTATAGTAGTGCTTTTGGAATCCCTCTTCAATTTTACACAATAAAAAAATTTTTTTTTGTGTAAAACTGAAGAGGGAATACAAGAATTCCAAAAGCACTACTATAAATTTATTAAAGCAATTTGTCTGTGAGTATATTAATTCCTGCTGCAAAGTCACGGATTAGAACAAATGTCAATACTATTAATTACAACTAAACCTAACTGTTCTAACAACTCAGCAATCCAGAGTTCGGCCTGAGCTCATGTCTTAAACTAAATTCTAACTTAAAATTAATTAACTTCAAAACAAACTAACAATAACTAATGTTAACTGGCAATAGCAAAACCGGAAACAGGAAATCGGAACTTAGAAGTACTGATTAAGGGTTAGATTGAAAACAACAAACAATGTTAGAAACTTATACTAATAATTGGAATAACTTCTCAAACAAGTTAAATAACAAAAAAATATAAATTTATTAGACTCGAAACACTTACAAAAGTGTTAATAAAAGCTTTATTTAAACTCTAATAAAGCTATATGCATATTATATAATAGATAAAATTTAAAATGTTTAGCTTTATAACAAAGCAACAAGTAATTAGTCAACAAAACTTGTTTAATCCAATTCAAATGAAATAACAAGAAATAAACCTTAAATAATACTTAAATTCTACTACCTCCGTAAATTAATCAACAAAACTTGTTTAATTCAACTCAAATATCAACAATCATTATTCAACAAAGAAAGAACCTTAAATACTACTAAAATTTACTTCCTCCACCACCGATACAACTTCAAATAATCGTTGATCTTTACAAGAACTCAAATGTCACTTTGTCAATTCTACGTTTGAAACCAACACCTCAATTGGCTTTTCGGATGCGTCAACTTTTATAATAAGTGACTTACAATCCCGCACTTCGCTCATTTGCATACTTATACATAACAAGTTTAAAGTTATTAGCCTACAGAGTAATTCATTCATGTCATCTTTTTTGCAATTAATTTATATTCCAAACAAAACATCAATACGAGATCATTCTTACAGACCAGTGGTAAAATTAGATAATGACGTCATTACCCGGGACAGCTCTTCCAAGAGTGGTAAAATTACTTAGATTAGATGATGACGTCAATACCCGAAACAGCTCTTCCGGAGGATGGTTCCCGATTCTGTATCACGTGATTGCTGACGACGGAGAACGTGGGAAGTAAGTTAACTTTTAAACTAAAATATAATACGTTAGATTATAAGAAAATAACGCTAAATAATAGAGTGCATAACAAAATAAAAATAGGACAGGTCAAAGTTAACTTCTCACACTACTAATTGGCTAGTTGTAATTAAATGGAATAGTAGTATGATAATTATATAGACAGTAGTGCAATTAATGATATAAATATCTTTTTGTTTAGCAGACAAGGTCAGTCTAGTTTTAATAAAGGAAGTGAAAACAATACTGAAACTAACTGTGCCCTGTAATAATTAGTCAGAAATGAAGATAGCTGCATCAGTGTAAAAAATAAAAAAGAATATCAATACAAATTTTGCACTTTGTATTATGATTCTGTGGCATAATTGACTTAGTTCATACTCATAGACACTATCTAGAGCAGGGATGCACAAACCGAAGCCCAAGAGCTGCATGCGGCCCTCTGTTGATTTGTTGGCAGCCCACCTCACCATGTGTTATTTTAACAAGTCACACAATCAACAAAATATTTGTAGTTTTGAACAATGCATTTTCAAGTAATATTTTTCTGAAGTGAAATTAAGTTATTAAGAAGTAAAACTATGTTTACAGTGGTTTGATGATGATGTTTTTAAACAATAATGAAAAAACAATAATCATATTTGTAAAAATAAACAATTTTTTTTAATTTTTACTGTGTTTGTATTTGTGAATTAAGTAATTTTAAAAAAATTGCACACTCGCACAAGATAGAACTGCCATTTAACTAATGAAAAGTTACAATTAATTTTGTGTTTGGCTACTACAAATATTGAACCCAACATGAAAAAATATTGTTGAATTAATGCAATACCATGCATCCTATTAAAAATCTTTGTTAATTTTGATTACATTTCTTTATAACATGTAATTAATAAACATGATATGATATATAACTTTTGATATATAACTTTTGTGATTTTTTTTTTTTTTGTTGACCTCTATAAGTTATGGTGAATCCATGCAGCCCTTGGTCTTAACAAGTCTGTGTATCCCTGATCTAGAGCATTGGTCTCCAAACTTTTTTGACTGCGTACCCCTAAGACAGAAAAAATAAATGGCACGTACCCCCAATTGATTGAGCAGAAATCTATTGTAATTAGTATTTTACAGAGGAAATAAGGCCTTATGTAATATCCAAAAAAATTATTATTTCACATTATTTTTGTGAGGAAGTTAACTCTGACCTGTCCTATTTTATTTTATTATGCACTGACCTGTCCTATTTTATTTTATTATGCACTTTTATTATTTATCGTTTTTTTTATTAACGTATTAATTTTTTAGTTTTTGAGTTGACTGACTTCCACTTTCCCCGTCGTAGTAGTTAGCTATCACGTGTTATGGAATCGGAAACCATCCTCTGGAAGAGCTGTCCCATGTAATGACATCATCATCTAATCTAAATAAGTTTTACCACTGACCCGATATGAGAAAATAAGAATGATCCTGTATCGATGTTTTGTTCGACATATAATTAAATTGTAAAGAGGATGACATGAATTGATAACTCTGTAAGCAATTTAAACTTGTTACATGTATTTATGTAAATGAAGCAACACGGGACTGTACGTCACTCAATATAAAAGTTGTTGTGTATTTATGTAAATGAAGCAACATGGGACTGTACGTCACTTGATATAAAAGCCGACGCAACCAAAGACTCAGACAGGTGTTATATCGACGTAAGGTTGGTTAAATGACATTGGAATTCTTGTAAAGGTCTACAATTTGCTTGAAGTTTGTATCAGTGGTGGAGGTAGTAGATTTAAGTAGTATTTAAGGTTTATTTCTTGTGAATAGTTGTTGATATTTGAGTTGGATTAAACAAGTTTTGTTGATTAATTGATTGTTGCTTTATTATAGTTTCAATAAAGCATTTATTAACACTTTTTGTAAGTGTTTTGAAGTCTAATAAATTTATATTTTTTGTTATTTAACTTGTTTTGGAATTTATTCAAATTATTAGTATCAGTTTCTAACATCATTTTGTTGTTCTTAGATCTAACACTTAATCGGTACTTTTAGTTATAAGTTCCGATTTCCAGTTTTGTTTCGTCAGTCAGACGTTACATTGTTGGTTAGATTGTTTTGAAGTTAATTATATTTAAGTTAGAATTTAGAAGAAAACCTGAGCTCAGGCCGAACTCTGGATTGCAGAGTCATTAGAACCGTTAGGTTTAGTTGTAATTAATAGTATTGATATTCGTTAAAATTCGTGACTTTGCATTTTTATTATAAACATAGATACATATTTATTTTTCTTATTACAATTTATGAGAAGAATGGGTCATTTATTTAATAATTTCTGAAAATACTGGTTTGGTGTTACACTGTGATACAAAAGTCTGATTCCAAGTTTAATTTATTTTGATATTTAGTTTAATACCCATCATTGCAGAAAATGATAGCTCATATAGATAAGTAGAACTGAACAGTATTAGTGCATCAGCTGCTGTGTTTACTAAATTGGCATACTCAGATTTCTGTCCCATCGACCAATCGTGAAGAGATTTTGTTTAAATTCGTTTAGCAATGTTGTACTGTATCTTATATCAATTAACTGCTTTTGAAATGATATAAGCAGGTATCCAATTTTTATATTTTCAGCAAATGGTTGTAAAATCCATTGAAATTCTTCTTCAGGAAGATCTGTGAATATGTTACAAAAATATGTTTCTAAACTTTTTAAATGTGTAGCTATTAGTCTTTTTGTTTGTTCCACATTCATATTATTTTCATCAACGAAATCAGATAAGGACGGAAACATTTCTAAACACTCATTTTCAAATTTCTCCCTCCACAGCACCATTTTCTTTTGAAATGCAGTTATTTTCTCATTCATTGTTAAAGTGTTACTTTTTTCTTGAATTGACAAATTATTAAGCATGTTTACTTTTTCATACATATCAGCTAGGTAGCATACTATTAAAGCCACTGATTGTCATCACTAAAAATCTGCATATTTCCTATCTTTATCCAGTAGGAAAATGTGTAACTCATCTTTCAGTTCTACAACTCTCTTAAGCAGTTTTTTTTTTTTTTTTTTTAGATAACCAATGAACCTCCTTCCAACTTACAGAAGAATTTCATGGATACTGTCCATCTCTTGACATAGTGCTGTAAACAGTCAAATAACTAATACAGCTGTGGTATCATCTGTTGTAAAGCAAGAAACTAGGCAATTTTCTTTCTATAGTTTGGCTTTTGAACACTAGAATGCTCTTACAAACAATATATAAAAATTGTTTTTGGCGTATCCTCAGGTATCATCTAGCACCGTGATCGGCAACCTATGGCACGCATGCCACTAGGTGGCACGCGAAAAGATCTTTGATGGCACACCACGAAAGTGACAATTTATTAAAATTTATGTTAAGAAAGTAGATGCTGACATGAAAAGGTATGCCGACAATCACGTCTGCATGCCCTTTCATATTCATGCGTGACTGTTATAGAGTCATGCGCACTTGCCACAGACGTACATACTACGTAAGGAATATACGTTACCTCAGCCGCCGGGGACACAGTTCACTTGAACGTTGATATAAAGTTGCTTTGTGAAAAGTTGCATCAGCTCTATACAATAATTTACTCCTTTAAATAAACAGTTGGAGATCTGGTTAAAACATATATTTTTAAGGTAAATATTTTGATTAATACTTTTTTTATTTTGTTAAATTGTATTTATAAATTGCAATATCTGCAAAGGTTTTATTTAAATAAATATTATTTTCTCAGAATAAAAAATGTCAAAACCAAAAAGAATTGGAATATTTCAAGAGGATTGGAAAATAAATTATGGTTTTTTAGACTAGGAGCAAATGTAATGTGTTGTCTGTGCTTAGATACAATTGTAGCATGTACTACAAGTGTTACAAGACATTACGACACAAAACATAAGGAACGATTATCTCATTTGAATGCAGACGAAAGGAAAGATTACTTAAAACAGAAGGTTAACAACTGGGAACATCAAACTCACTAAAACAATTTATTCATAAAAATAATGAAATCAACAAGGCAAGTTTTTCAGCTGCATACAGTATTGTTAAAAATGGGAAACCATTCATAGAGGGAGAGTTCTTAAAAGAAACATTCTTAAGGATATCCAAAGATCTTTATTGTAATTTTCCAAATAAAAATGAAATTTTGCAAAAAATTAGAGAGATCCCTTTATCTGCTCAAACTGTTCAACGGAGAATAAATGTCATGAACGAAGATATAAATCAACAACCTTTATCTGCTCGAACTGTTCAACATAGAATAAATGTCATGAATGAAGATATAAATCAACAATTTGAAAACGATCTGAGCAAATGTGATATTATTAGTTTATCTTTGGACGAGAGCACAGATAGAAATGATATTGCACGGTTAACGTTGATAGCAAAATTTTATTCTGACTCTAAAAACTCTATAATTGAAGAAGTGATGACTGTTTCATCAATGTATAATACAACAGCAGCAAAGGATATTTTGGACTGTGTTGTAAAATGCTTAAATAAATATGATAACATCAAAAATAAAATATTTTCTGTTACAACTGATGGAGTGGCTTCAATGATCGGCAAAAATAATGTGTTTCATTCCATTGTTTGAAAAATACCTTGAACAACCAATTTTGCATTTTCATTGTGTTATTCACCAAGAAAGTTTGTGTGCTCAAATTTCTAACAGAAAATTTGAAGACGTTATGTCAACTGTGACAAAAATTATCAATAAAATTATTGTGCGGTCTTCTGTTTCTCATAGAAAATTTAAATCATTGTTGGAAGAAGTTGAATCACAATATGGAGATCTTCTCTTATATAATAAAGTTCAATGGTTAAGTAGAGGAAAAGTTATCAATAGATTTGTTAATCTTTTAAATGAAGTAAAATTATTTTTAACGGTAATAAGTGAAGAATGTCCTGATTTAGATAATGATGAGTGGATTTTTAATTTAATGTTTTTAGCAGACATAACAGAACATTTAAATAATTTAAACAAAAATCTTCAAGGTAAAAAGCAAACTATATTACAATTATATGAACACTGGGCTTCTTTGATGAAAAAATCGAGGTTTTTAAGAAAGACATTGAATGTAAAAGTTTTTTACATTTTCCTAATATAAAAAAGTTTATGGCTACTTTAAGTAAAGGCTTTGTAATAACTGATATATTGGATTATATATCAACTTTGCAATACTTCATGAATTCCTTAAGAAATAAATTTGTTTGGAATGCCATTCCAAAATTAAGTATGTATGCAAGGCAATAATTATTTGATTGATTATCAAATATCAACAAATCACTTCAAATTTTGTGATTGTTAGTGTATATTTTGCACTGAAATATGTTACTAAATTGAAAAAGTTATTATATAACTGCTTAGTATATAAAGTTCTCTTTTTATTTAGAAACTAGATCAACTGTTGAAAATATTGAATCAAATAAAGTTTTAAAAGAAATGGAAATTAATTTGGTAAGTTTAAGTAAATAGTAGTACCCAATTTTATAAAGAGTAAGAATATAAAAAGTGGTATATTTATAATTGAATTATATAAAATTTCTTTACTGTAGATTCCAAATTATTTAGATTTAGATATAAGAGCCACTGATAGTAACATGGATAATGAGATGGTAAGTAAAACTCTGTTCAAATTTTTGATATAAAGCCAAAATCATGACTTACTTTAGGTATGTGTGTGAAAAGTTTACTTAACACACATGCAAATACAAATTACTGCATGTATATTATGTTGATAAATATTTTTATTTATTGTAGAATCCTTCTTCATTAATGATACAGATGAAATGTGTTTGGAAAATTGCACACCAAAGAAAAGAGCACTAGTTGATATTCAAGATGAAAATAAAATAGAAAGTATGTGATGAAAATAAAATAGAAAGTATGTGATGAAAATAAAATGGAAAGTATGTGATGTTTGGAATTTTTTCAGATTTAGATATTGACAATTATATAGATATGTTCATATTACTTGATGGCTTAATTACAAATGATATATTATTTCAGATCGAAACAGACGATTTCAACTTCCTCCATCAAATCCTTCTCCAAGGACCAAAAAAATATTAAATTCACAAAAGAAGCTCATTACCAAATATAAGAACAAATACTTTCATTTTAAAAATGTAAGAAATAGGAAATGCAAACTAAATCTTCTTCATCAGCTACCAAAAGTGCCAGGACTCTCAAAAACAGCTTTAACTTTCATTTCATGCCAAATAGAAATGGCTCAGCTTCAAAACCGTGCACGTCGTTATAGTGAACAAATGAAATCGTTATCATTAGATATTTATTTTCACAGTACTAAATGTTATCGTATGCTATCAAAATTATTTAAACTTCCTACTATCCGTTCACTTCAGAATTGGCTAAAAAATGTGGATATCTTTCCTGGATTTTCACAAATAATCCTGCAGCATATTTCATCAAAGATAGAATGTTTTGATGAAAAACACAAACTGTGTGTTCTTTCCTTTGATGAAATGTCATTGAAACACCATATCTCATATAAAGTATCTCAAGATCTTGTTATTGGTTTTCAAAATTATGGCAATGAAACATCAGATGATTATGCATGTTATGCTTTAGTCTTTATGCTCAGGGGAATAACTCAAAATTGGAAGATACCTATTGGATATTATTTCTCAGGGAAAGGGACATCAGGTGTAAAATTAAAGCAGTTGTTATTTGAAAGTATAAAATTAATAAGTGAAACAGGATTGAAACTGAAGGCTGTTGTATGTGACCAAGATACTTTATTTCCCTTATGATAAAGACCAACTTCCACCAACGCCTGAATTTGGTGCTTTGGTGGAATTTTGTTAAAAGAATCATTTTGATTTATTGGTTGGTGTCGATGCTAACTCTCATCATGTGGTTTGGGGTAGCAACGACACTGCCATAACCAGTCACTGTTTAGATTATTACAACTCACATTAAAAACACCATATATTATTTAAAATGATGAAAAAATTCACTTTTTTTTTTAAGTTCCTCATTTAATCAAAAATATACGAAACAGCTTTCAGAAATATGGATTTTCAGTTGGAGAAAACGAAATTTGTTGGAAATATATAGTTGATATTTATGAAAAAGATAAAACACAAAATATTCAAGCTATGCATAAAATTACAGATAGACACATTTATTTATCCCCTTCAGCAAAATGAAAGTTAAATTTGCCACACAGGTGTTAAGTAATACAGTAGCAAGCATTATGTGTACATATATTGCATGCAATGGTTTACCACAACATGCATATCATACTGCAGAATTTATTCTGATGTTTGATAAAATATTTGATAGTCTAAACAGCTCAACCTTTAAGGCAAAAAATGAATATCTCTCATCCATATCAGACCAAAGCATACATAAAGATTTTTTCCCTAAATGTTTAAATTTTTTAAATGAATGTAAGGTGAATTCAAAGAAACAACCACCCTGTTTACTGGGTTTAAAATTATCTATCACCTCAATAATGAATTTATGGCATGATCTTAAAACTAGTTACAACATCACCTATTTAAGAACAAGACGATTGAACCAAGATGCACTTGAAAATTTATTTTCAGTGATTAGGCAAAAAAGTGGCTGCAATATTAATCCAACATGTACACAATTTGAAATGTCTATGAGACATTTATATATTGGAAATTTATTTACATTTCTGAAAAAACTGCAAATTGTGAACAAGATCTTGACAAACTTTTAAAACATATTAAAACAACAGTTACTGGTACTGTGAAATATAATTTTCCTACAAAAAGCACTGTATTTAATGAGAATGATGATAATTTCCAATTGAAAATACCTAATGATAATTTTGATGTAATCACTGAAAATGCTTTCCATTATGTGACTGGATGGATAGCAAAAAAATTGCAAGAATTGCATGTGTGCAATATTTGTAAATTTGTAAAACCTAATGCTACTTTGGAGGAACAAACACAATTATTCACCTCCTTAATGGCAAAGCAACAAACTTTGGATGATTTTGGAAAATTAACTGTTCCTAGCAAAGAGTTTTATTTTTTTATAAAGGAATGTGAAAATGTATTTGTAGAGTATTCTAATAAGATATTACATGAAAAGGGAATAAGTAAAAAATTATTTGATTTAATGTCATCATTTGATTCAAATGAATTAAATTTATGTTCTGTTTCTGCAAAAGATACTATAATATCTTACTTTATTAAAATTAGAATTGTTTGGTTAATTAAATACCGAAATAGAAAAATATTAGAAACTAAAAGTAACCGATTAAAAATATTTAAACATGAATAGTCATATTAACATTTATTGAAATTATTTGTCAAATATTTAATTAGATGGTAAAAATTTTAATATTTGTGTTGTTGATAAATTATATTTAAAAGTTATATGTTTGCTTTAGAATTGTAAATTAGAAAAATAATATATTACTTTTAGAATTATATATATATGTTTTTTTTTTTTTACTTATTATTTTTAAATACTATATACTACATATACTATTTGTGAATAAATGCATTAAATAAAACGGTTCTTAAAATATGTGTGTGTCATATTATTTTATTTGCCATCATTAATTCAAATGGTACTTGAGAATTATTTTTAAAACTACTTGAAAATGTAGTAAATTCATGCACATTCATATTCATGTTTGCTAACAAATTTTTAGACAGATTTCGATAGCATTAAAATATTTTAAAGACAATACTGCTGTAATTGTATAATTCACCTATTATTTAAATTAATATTAATATCTTAATCATTAGAACTTATAAAATAATTGTGACGATAAAAATTAACATCATTTTCAATAGTACAGCAAATCAATTTTCCCCTGGATATCGGTTGCCCGCAACAACTTTATTTCTTTCCAGCAACCACTAGAGGACGACCAAAACGAGTTTAACGGTAGTCAATGGGAGTTTCGTATCCGTTCTATATAATCCGTGCTGCCGAGTTCTCTGAAAATGGCGTTTCATTTTTTTTCGGACTGCTGGCATTCTTCAAACCCACGATTCATATAATGGCTAATGAAAGCTGATCTACTAAGAAAATTGGCTTAATTTTAACATGTCACCCTTTATAACATCTTAGTCAACAAATGCACCCTTAAGATCTTTCTATTTTGGTTATATAATTTTCTAAGAGAATTTTGTCACCTCAGACAGTTATTAGGTGAAGGCAGGATTTTGGGAGGTTTTTCTTTTGGCTATTTTGTTTTACGCCCCTTTCCAATCAGGTAGATTACTAAAGGACAGGATCACTTCCAACCACAGGCTAACCCACACCCGTAAAGGGGGTCTTTTTTTGGTCAACAGATGACGCCACACTGCATTCTTGTAGAATACTATGTGGCAGAGCGAAACAAATCCTTCTACAGACTGCCCACCCCTGTGGACGGGTCAGCTGGATTGCGGAGGACAGGGATCAATGGGCCAGGCTCTGGGCCTGGCCCATGATAAAAATTTTCAAGGGATGGGACCCGAGACACGAACCTGGGTCTTCCAGAGTGGAAAGGCAAAGCATTTACACACAGCCAATCCAGCCGACCCTGTGGAGGAGGTCAGATGGTGAAGAATAGGGATTGCTGGGAAAGTGCGGCCCTAGGGTATATTTCATTGATGCAATATGGCCCTTTCTCCCAAAAGTTTGCCCACCCCTGCTCTATGAGGAAGAAGATATTCACAGATGGATTGTCCATAGGAGGGAATACTTTCTCTTTCTTTGGAGCCTTGTGGTAAATGATCTTTTAACACTCAATGGGAAGGGTTTCTTCATTGTTGGTTATGCCGATAACATAGCCATCACTATGATGGGAAAGTTTCCTAAGAATATTATGCTTCAGACAGTTCTCAATACAATTTCTAGATGGATAATGTGCAGATTTGTTTTTTCTAATGTGTTCCTAAATGATAATATGATAAGGTTGGATTTAACTGTTAATCTAGCAAAGACCAACTGTACTTTTTACACAAAGAAGATAGTTGATGGAACTTACTGAACCATCACTTTTTGGCAAAAGGTTAATTTTCTACTGAAAGCACCAAGGTATTTGACATGTTAGACAAGGCATTGACTTAGAAACCACATACAGATTTTATTATTGTGAAGGCCTGTAAAGCCTTAAGGACTTGTAGAGGCATTCTGGATAAAACATAGGGTTTAAATCAAGATTGCTATTGGATATACATCATGATTGTGACACCTATTATTACCTGTGCTGCCATTATTTGGTGGCAAAGTTTTCTTAAAGACTTACAAATCTAATTAAAATTCTTTGCCCAAAGACAGAAATATTCAAATGTTGACTTATGAGCATCACAAGAGCTATGAGGATATTCTTGAGATACTAAAGCCATAGACATTCTGTAACTAATCAGAGTAAAGAGGAAAAACCAAGCACTAAGCAGAAATAAAACCTTTATTTCACAAAGGAACATTTTCGATCATTCTCCACTGGTCTTCGTCAGCTAATGTCAACCCCTATACAGAGAGCTAGGAGATTTCTCCAGGTTTGTTTACATAGATCAGAGAACATAGATAGTCGGTGACACGAGCTAAACAAACCTGGAGAAATCTCCCAGGTCTCTGTATAGGGGTTGACATTAGCTGACGAAGACCAGTGGAGAATGGTCGAAATTGTTCCTTTGTGAAATAAAGGTTTTATTTCTGCTTAGTGCTTGGTTTTTCTTCTTTATTCTGATTAGCTGCAAAATGTCTATGGCTTTAGTGACCTCAGCTGATCTAGCAAAGGTTTTTCTCAAGCTTAATAACAAGTTGATCCACACCACAGAAAAGCTAGCGTTTCTCCAGGAATGTCAAAAAACGGCATTTTCCCAATGTCCATCCATAGGATTAAACTGCCAGTGTGTAAGTAATTTGTTTAATGTATTGCATTTTGGATGTTTGCACTAGAACAGATACTCTGTCTTGTCAGGACAATAATTTAGCTCATGTCACCGACCATCCGTGTTCTCTGACCTATGTAAGCAAACCTGGAGAAATATCCCGGCTCTATAGGGGTTGACATTAGCTGACGAAGACCAGTGGAGAATGGTCGAAATTGTTCCTTTGTGAAATAAAGGTTTTATTTCTGCTTAGTGCTTGGTTTTTCTTTTTTATTCTTGAGATGGTTAAAGGATTACATGATGTCCAAATTTAGCTTCTTCAAATACTTCACTGTTATTTTTCCAGGACACAGAGGGGGTGAGGAAGTGGATTTGGATGCAGTATCAAGGATGAATACTGATTGTGTCTGATATACAGACAGTTCCAAACCTATTACTGATGTAGGAGCAGGAATTTACTATGAGAGAACAAGAATGTTGTATTCTTATTCCCTAGGAACAGTTGGCTACTGTCTTTCAGGCAGAAATCTATGCTATTTCTTCATGTGTTAAAATCAATCTTGATAAGAGATTTGCTACGAAATATATTTACATCCTATCAGATAGTCAAGCTGTATTAAAAGCACTTGATAATTCCCACTTTACTTCAAAATTTGTATAGGAATGTTATCATCTCATTGTGGAACTAATTACCAAGAATAGATTCAACTTGTTTGGGTTCCAGGGCATAAGGGGATTGAGGGCAAAACGATTGCAGATAGATTGGCCAAGGAAAGGCTTTCTTATCCCTTTACTGGACCTGAGCCTGCCCTGGACATCAGATCTGATACATCGGAGTAAGTTGTCAGGGACTGGTTGCAGTTCAGCACTTCTTCCATTGGAAGTCTATTCCTCTAAGGCAGGGGCAGCAACCTTTTTTAATAGGAGGGCATATTTCAGAAATGCGGGAGTTTGGCGAGCACCATGGGAATTTCAACAAGCACCCTAGCATGCAATGACTGGATAGAGTATACGAGGACAGTGAGGACAGAAAATAGTTCACTATATGCAGCATAAGATGTCTCTAGTACTTGAAAATTGATTCATCTAGTCATCTAGTGTTATATAGATGTCGCTAAGATTCAGTTTTTGTTAAAATTTAATTGTACAATTCATACAATTGTTAAAATGGCGAATATAAAATCAAAGCGTGCAATTGTCCAAGATTCAGTTTTTGTTAAAATTAATTGTACAATTCATACAATTGTTAAAATGGCGAATATAAAATCAAAGCGTGCAATTGTAAAGAATTTTTACTAAAATTATTCATTACAACTACGAGTATTTGTTGTTCAAACATCTAAAATTTAGAATTTCAGATATTTGAACGACGGGCACTTAAAAACTGTTTTGCGGGCATCACATTGCCGACCCCTGCTCTAAGGCAAGCAAAGGCTCTTATTTTAGGTTTGTCTTTACAAAGAATTACAGTTGCTTGCATTTCATAAAATATAAAACTAGAATTATTACAGGTTCCTTACAAAGGCATAAAAGTGCTCTTACAGACATAGTTACTTAATTTGGATTGCTGATAGATATAACTGTAGATTATGTCAGAGAGAAGATTAAACTCTGCTTCACATTTTGTGTGAATGTGTGGCCATTTCAGGGCTAAAATATAATCTTCTAAGATTATCTTTTCCTGCACTGGTAGATCTTTTTACAGTTCCATTGAAGATCATACTGTCTTCAATGGGATGAACAGGATCATCCGATAAGATGGAATTTCTTATGGAATGATCCTGTTAGGGATGCAGAACAGATCACTGATGTTTGCAGTTACTAGGGCTGTTTAAAACCTTCCTACTTACAATCACCAACCATCTATTGTCTTTCAAATAAAAGAATTCTCAATAATAAAAAAAAAAAATCAGTCTTCAAAAGCCATATTTGTTTCCTTTTTAGGTAAACAAATTATAATGATTCATCTCTTACATAAAAAATTAATACAAGAATTCAAATATGGATATAATTTGTTCATAATTCATAATTCAACTCTTATCACTTATATATCAAACACTATCTATATTATACTATTGTTCGGAAAGTAATTTTGTTTTTTCCATGAGTGTCTTGTCTTTAGTTGTATTTTTAACTAGCCAATTTCATTCTAAATCCTATTTTCATTATATATTTTAACAGCTGACATTTCAAGGTTTATTTATAAAAATTGTTTTTGATTGTGTGCAGTTTTTTTTGGTGTCATATCAAAAATGGAAAATAAAATGAAGATTTTTGGCATATTTTGCTTTTTTATTACCAAAAAGGTAATAATGCTATTCAAGCAAGAAAAAAGTCATGTGAAGTGTATAGAGAAAATGTGTTAACAGAACACTAGTACCAAAACTGATTTGCAAAATTTCGTTCTGACAATTTCAATATTAAAGATGCACCACATTCTGGAAAGCCAGTTGAAGTTGATAATGAACAAATAAAGGTATTGTTTTGAAGCAAACTGCTGAATTTGAATGCTGAAAATACAAAGGAATGCAAACTGAATGCTGAAAACACAAGGAATTGCTACAAGATTGAATTTATCAAATTTGACTGTTCATAACCATTTGAAATGACTTGGCAAAGCTTTGCTTCAAAGCTAGATATTTGAATTCCACACATTCTCAAAGAAAGAGATTTGAGAAGAGAAAAGATTTGAGATTTTTCATCTTTTGGAAAAAAAAGCTAATTTGTAAATATATTTTAAATCCAAAGTATGATCCTCCATATAAAAATAAGATTTAAAGTGAATGCAACTAGTACAACATAAGATGCTTAACATATTTCTGATATTTTTAACCTTTAGCGCTCCAACGCCTAGCTATGCTAGACACGCCTGCTCCGTCTAACATAGCGACACTTTGTCGGGTGTTTTCTTTTCTTAAGATTTAACAATCAGACACAATTACACAGGCACAAAATGCACATTGTTTCACACTTGCAACAGTGTTGCAATCTATCTTCGGTATATATAACTTGACGAGTACTTTTGCTTACATTTTAATCATTACAGCAAATTAATATATAAGTGTTATTGTGGAATTCCGGGTGGAAATAGAATTGCTGAAAACAACAGGTCTTACAACCTACGAGCGGTTCAGGTTAGATGCACGAGTAAGGATGAATGTCTGAGGCGTCTCAGCGAGAAATGGAGAACAACATTGAAATTAAATTCAACAGCTTCTTTTTTGTTACTTGAAGAAAAACATAAGAAAGATTTCTATTTACAACCACTATAGACCGACAATGAGAGATAGATACCTCTGAATACAACTTGGTCTTTATCACTCTAGTTGACGAATTTGAAATTGGCACAAAAAGTCTTTAGTCTCTGGAAAGACGACACACACAACACAATACAGGTGATTGACAAATTTTGTAGTTACCAAATATCTTCCTCCAAAGCCTATTCAGTAAACGAAGAATTATTCTATTGAAGGATTAATCTATGTAGAGAAGAAATCGACGAAGCGGAGAATATCTTAACACACAGAGCTGGAAGTAACAGACTAGCAAGGAGAAACACAGAACCAAAAAGCGTCAGTCCCTGGGCAAAGTTAGCTTTTAAATCCTGTGACCTTTTGTTCACCCTTTCCCGGGAGAGGAAAGATGATGTTTATACTTTCCCGAACATTCGCTGAGATTGGTGTCGAATTCGCGACCATTCGTCGGACACCTGGGATAAACATTCTGTGCAATTTATTGATATTCAGGGTTGAGAATTGACCCAACGGTCTTAAATATGATGCGTTATATCTCCGTAATTCGAAATATTTATTTTATCAAGCGATCGTTTAAATTCCTTTTTTCATCTCTTGTTTCTGTTATGGTCTTAATCGCGATTCAAAATTAATTGAGGTGGAGAGTAATAAGGTACAGATATCTCACACTCGATCTCCCACTTTCTTTGGAATTTCTCTAACTCCGTCTTCGTTCAGGGGGCATTTTGTGACCCCCACATTATGTATACATTTAAAATCTATTTTTTTTTACTGAAAATACTGGTTTTCAAATTCCATAATTTTCTTTAAAAAACCGGTTTTTAAAAACTGACAAACCCTAGTGGCTGCTGTAAAGCAATTAAAATGCCATTCCCCTTTAAATGGCTGAAGGGTATTTATATTTCATTTTTGTGATTTTCTCCTAAATTTTGATGAAATTAAAACAAAAAATTAATGATTATGATAAATTTCAGTTTATTTTAACAGAATTAACAAAAATTTTCTTCTTATTTATAATATTTTTTAATTTTCAGAATTTTATAGCAGCAGCAGCAGGAGTTTTTAACAACTGATATGCCATACAATCCTGGGCACCAATATATTAAGTGTTAGAACAATAAATACCACATTCATTGAAATTAATTAAAGTCCAAGCACTATTAGCTATTAGCACTATTAGTTTTAAATTATAACTCAAACTTTTTTATTGTCTATTAAAAACGTTTGTTCGAAAATTTTTCTTATACTGATTTCGTTCAAAAGTTTTTCTTGTATTCGGTATATATATATATATAGAGAATTAACTGAAGATGGTCGAATTAAACATGACTGAAAACATTTTAATAGACAATAAAAAAGTGAGTTATAATTTAAAACTGCTAATAGTGCTTGGACTTTAATTAAATTTTAAAGATTTAAAAATAGCAGTTAAGTTGAAAAACTAAACATTCATTAAAGTAGATAATTTTTTTTTATAATTAAAAAAATTTTCCAAATCCAGCATTATTTTTTCAGTTTCTACTCTATGTTACTATAGTTATCCTACTACTGTATAGTATCTATTATAGTTATACTATATAATTAACTATTTGTTCAGTTTCTAGTAATAACTATGAAATATAATAAATTTTTTTTTTTATTGTTAGTTTTCTAATTTTTACATCCTTTTTATTTTCTGGGTTTTTAAAATTCATGCTTTCACTTTTCCTCTCAAAATTAAAAAACTTAACAGTTATCCAAAAAAAATTAAAGCTATTTTCTACTTAAATATAAATATTTATTTATGATAAATTGAAATTATTAAATTTCAATGATATACCAGTGAAAAAATTTTTAGAAACACTATTATATTGTTTAACAAATAAAGGGTTTTTTACTTTCCCCCAATACAAGTTTATTATCAAAATAAAAATTAGAAGGTTTGTTAATTTTTTTATTTTCAATTTTAATTACATTTACAGGCAATCCCCAATTTATGGAGATCCAACATATATAGATTTGTACTTATGTAGGATTAATTTTAATTAACAAGCCAGCTTGAACCTGTGGGATCCAAGGGCTAGGGCTGCTGGAAAACGTCTCACTTCTCACCAGACACCACCGATAGAGGAACAGCCGAGAGCCCGTCCAACCGTACAACGTGCAGAACTCCTGTAGACCCAGAGGTATTTGTCCTCCAACGCATTCTTATTTTGTCGGTTAAATTATGTAAAAATCTCTCTCTCCTTAATAAAGGAAGATGTTTGTTTGTGCAAACGTTGTCTCCGAGTCCGTCTGTGTCTAGCATCTCGTTACTCATCCTTATCTGTGTTTCACGCCGCTCATAGGCTATTCGCCTGTCGAGAACCGCTCTTTTGGTAATTTGCGGGCTCTGCGGGCTGTGGGCTTCACAAACCCAATCCATCCTGAAAAAACTAAGTGTGGGACCTAGAATCGAATACAGATCCTCCAAGATGGTAAGTGACTGCTTTAGTATGCAACTTATGTGTTTATTTTTTAATAAAACTATTTTTAATGTTAAGTCTTTGTAACCTATTAGTACTGTATAATGTATGCTTCAACATATGTAGATTCAATTTATGTCAAGTTTTGTGAAATGATCCATCATAAGCCAGGGATTGCCTTTATTCTGTTCTTCCATTCAAAATTTTTTCCCATACATGTCAAAAAGTATTGGAGATAATCATTGTCCTGGATAAATCGTTGGTTTGTTTTAATTTTCTCAGTTAGCTTGTTGTTTAATTTTATATTGATATGTTTCATTATATTATGAACATGGTAATTTGAGGCAGGATATTGAATTCAACGAGTATATCAGTTTTGTTCTGTTGATCTTATCAAAGCCTCTCTCAAAATCTATAAATACCATATATGTTGGCAGATTGAATCCTATTGTTTTTCTATTATTTGACAGAGTGCAAATGTCGAATCAGCATAGTACTTATTTGCCTAAATCTACATTGTTCTTCCTCAATAAAACTTTCATATCATCATATTAATCTGTTTCTAATATTGTCTAGACACATTTCATAGCAGGTCTTGAGATTTCCCTATAATTTTTATAGATTTTGTTTTTGCTCTTCTTTTTGTAAATATTTATTACTATTTCTCCTTTTCTATATTCTAGAATTTTCTTCTTCTATATTCTATTTAGAAATTTAGTTAATCTTTCTTTCAAAGATTTGAAGCAGAATCTGTATAATTCTGAGTTTATGCCATCATCATCTATTGCTTTTCTATTTTTAAAATTTTTCAATATTGCTTTTATTTCTAGTCATATTAGTTCTTAAGTCTTCTTGAATTTTTTATAATAAAAAATGCAATAAAAAAGTTGAGAATAGAAGTTGAGTATAGTGAATTTTTATAAAATTAAAAAAATAAACATAAATATTACTATTACTTTATAGAAATATAAAACAAATTAATGAATTTTATAATACTTTTCAAAAATACAATCAATCATAAATTTTATAGGGAAAAAAACAAATATAACTTATTTTGCATTTCATATCTTATGAAATTTGTATCCTTTTTATGATTAATAAATTAAACAAACCAGAAATAGAATGATAATACAATATAAGATGTTAGTTTTCAATATGTACAACAACATAATAAAAGTATGCAAAGTTCTCAATTTTATCAAATCAAAATATCAAATCAGAATAATCCCCTCCTGGTATAGTTTCTATGTCTAACAATAAAGAGATTACACTCTTTCTTTCTTCTTTTGTATGGTAAGCTTGGTGGCTAAATTTTGATTGCCCCTTTCCACTATATAATAAATACATACAAATAAAAACAAAAATGCAGTCCATATTATAATGTTAAAAAAACAATATAAAAATATAATTAAAAAATGTAATAAAATTCATTTATATTAGAGCTTGCATTATATCATTTTAAATCAGATATTGGTTTTATAAAAATTACAAAATAGAAATTTACTTAAATATTGATTTTCAACAATATTATTGTACAGATTACTTGGCAATTAATCAATAATCACACATATGGAAATTATCTGATATTTGATCTAATTCCTAAATATATAGATGCCTGATCTGCTTAGAAGATAAATATAGATCAAAGATAAACAAGCTTTATAACAGAAAACACAGGTAGTTCTTGACTTTATGCATAAATTTGTTTCTAAATTTCATTCCTAAAGTAAGAACTCAAACCATGAATCAATTCCTCATAGACAATGTTAAAAACAGAAGTTCTATTCTCAACAATAAAATTTTTAATCATAATGAAATGAAAAACAATCTTTAAAATCAATCAAATTATTATAATAAATTATTTATGACATACAAATATTAAAGAATTTTCATTCTTTGAACCTGATTATTGTTGACAGATAAGTATATGAGCTTTTATATAAATGAACTACTATCTTAGGCACAGTGCAGGAATAAAAATGATTTACTTAATGTGTCAATAAAACCATAATAGCCAGAGGTCTTCCACTTCTTGATCTGCCATTTTGATTTTTTTGAATTTGTAGCAGATGACAGTTCTGTTACAATCTCATCCATAGTGTATTGTATAGCTAAGCTATGAATGTGGTTTGAAATATCTATTTATGAATTGCATTTATTTATCGCAATTAATATTCATATTTTTGACTTTTTTGATACTTCATATTTGAAAAATTTCAAAAACTCAAGAACTTGTAAACTGAGAATTATTTATTTTTATTTCACTTGATATTCAATTTCTTACATCAAAATAATGAAAAAAGTTCTTATAAACATAGCCCTGAATTTTTATTTTGAGAAATTACATTGACTAAAATTTGTTTAATCATTAATTATAATTCATTCCAAATTAATTTGTAATATCAGAATTATTTGGCTGGTATTCGGTTATTATTTGATAATTCAAATTGCTTTTGATAATTTTTTTTTGCTGCTTGAGAATTTGGAATGTTTCAGAATGTCCTCCCAAGAGGAGCATTCCTTGTCATGGTGGGTGGGCTTACTGGCTGTCACTATGCCTGCATCTGTTTTGCAGCTGGGCCAATACATCCATAGTGACAGGGATAAACTAAGTGGCTCCTAGAGTTTGACAGTGTCTAGGCAAAGATGACCCCACATCACAGTGAGTGCGTGCAGAC
Organism: Olivierus martensii; assembly: GCA_000484575.1. Classification (NCBI taxonomy): domain Eukaryota; kingdom Metazoa; phylum Arthropoda; class Arachnida; order Scorpiones; family Buthidae; genus Olivierus; species Olivierus martensii. The sequence goes on from AYEL01058614.1 coordinate 27,245, forward strand.
ATCAGTCTGCCTTGAGTAGCTAATCAAAAGAGATTGATAGCACTCAAGTAGACACTGCAGGAAGTCCTAGCTTGATAAATTGTCTCAGGTCTCATTTGATTTTCTATAGAGAAATCCTGCAGTGTCAGGCAAGCCTGGAGCGGCCTTGCAGTAGTCCCCAGATACTGCCCCTAAAGAAATTTTTATAGGGTTGGTAAATCCTGGCTACACCCAAAATAGGTGGCATGGATGCCACCTATTTTGATAGCTGTGGATGCTCTGGAGCCACTCAACCACACAGTCCCTGCAGGTCCGGGATTAAGAATTGGCCTGATGTAAGTCCTGTGTGAGGTACTAGTCCTCTATAAGCCTCTCACCAATGGATGCTCTGTAGCCACTCAACCACACAGTCCCTGAAGGTCCGGGATTAAGAATTGGCCTGATGTAAGTCCTGTGTGAGGTACTAGTCCTCTATAATGGTCCCAAATCCCAAGGAGGTGAACTATTCCTACAGGGTGAACGAATGAGAGATAGAAGCCTTATCAATGCCCATCCGAGAGTTGGTCTGGCTTGGACTTTAGGGGATTCATCCCGACTGGGGGAAGCTTACTTCCCTAGAGAGTCACAAAACCTTGTGGAGTTGCCCTGAGTGATATTCAGCCATGGCAAGATCCCAGAGTCCAGCCATTGCAGAGAGTCAGTTGATATTGTCCCCATGCTGGCCTGCAGCAGTATTGGCTGCATCGGGATATGAAGCAGAGGAGATTCTCACCCTCTACGTGCCACCCATGGGGAGGATAAAGCTGTATGTAGACGGATCATAGGCATTCAAGGCACATATCACTCGTTGTCTATGATCATCCATGATCATCTGACAACAGGGGCGGTAATGCACCTTGAGTGCTCACCCCGCCATTAGGAGCAAATATCTGTTTTAGACCTCAGTGCTGTCTGAGGCAACTGGCACAAGAATTGCGGTGCTTAACTGCCCTCGGTCCAGCTGTGGCTCATTGCAGTTCAGGTCAACCTAATGACGTTTCTCCTGTAGTGGGAGGTCCTTCTGCCATTGAACTTTGCTTTTGATGTGGATTGTTTGGTTTCAAGTTGTTTGATAGTGCTTGACACTGCCCTATCTCGGCAATTACCAGTTGCTGCAGCAACATCGTGCATGGGAGGCCGAGATTAAAAGGATCTTCTCCTGGCTGGTCAACTGGATTAGCCTGGCCTCTCTCATTGAAATGGACCCAGAGGGGGAGGATTCTGTCCCTCTTGTGTTTGGCTATGATTAAAGCTGAATTACATCTCGCAGAAGGACCCTTGTAGTACTTTCATGGTGGAGCAGGGCCTATAGCCCTTTATTGGGCAATGTCTTAAGATCTTTATGAGCCTATAAGTTTCAGAATTGTATACAATAAACATTTGCTTTAGATCTTGAAATTTCCAGCAGAATTCACATTTTTGTGTGAGAAGTGATGTATGTCAATTTCTTCATCCTCCTATCATGCAACCCATGCATCCAACTTCCATATTGGAATTCGCACCATTCTTTTATCTTGATCTTTTCTTGCATATCAAAAGAGCCAACAGCCTATGAAGTTTCTCATATCTCAATTTTTTATATGTTTTAAGCTGCTCATATTTCAGATATATTGTACTAAATCTTTCATTAACTCTACTTTGTTTACTTTGATTTATAATCTCTTTGGCATGGTAAATTTATAGCTCCTGAAAATTTCAGTGCAGTTTACTAATTTTTATCTGCTAATATTTTGTGAAATTTTCTCATATGTTTTTAATTATAAGAAAATTTTGAAATGTGTAAAATCTGGAACATTTAATGCAATTAATTTATTAACTGCAGCTAAAGTTTGCAAATTATGCATTATTTTTTACTAAAATTGGAATAAGCTTCACTTTTTTAGGCTACTAGTATAATAGTAAAATTTCAGCTCACTTTGGCAGGATGTAAACGCAATCCGTACATCCTGCCAAAGTGAGCTGATATTTTACTATTATACTAGTGTGTCGAAATTATGGAGCAGCGTAGTAAAGAGTTGTGTTTTTTAGGCTAATTGATTAATTTTTAATTTTTAAATTTTAAATGTAATTTTTGGATGTTTGTATGCTGAACACTAAAAATATTTATTTTTCTTTGCACCAATGAAGAAATTTTAAATTTTTTGCAATTATGTGCCGAGTTTGAAGAAAAAATTGTCAAAAAATCGTGTTTTTTTTAATGCATTTAATCTGTAATTGTAGCTAAAATTCATCAACTATACATTTTTTTTTAAACTATATTTAGATTTATCTTCATTATTTTATGTTAATCGATTAATATTTTATTTTTTAAATTTTAAAAGTAATTTTTGGATGTTCATGTGAACATCCCAAAATTACTTTTAAAATTCTTATTACTCTTCCTCTAAGTTATTGAACTGTGATATCTTTCTATGCAGTTTTGTTGTTTATTAGTCATATTTCTTATAATTTTCTTAAATTGATGTGCTAACAATTCTTTCTTCATAAAAAGAACTAGTTTTTAATCAAAAATGATCCATGATGATAATTTATTTTTTTAAATATTTTTATAATTTATATTCATAAAAATGATTGTGTCATCTACATGCTAGATTTGATACTGATTTTTCCTAAATTATTACATTTTACATTTGTTTTGGTCAACATTTCACATCAAATTGTTTTAAAAATGGCAGATAATGAATTATTTCTCTTAATTTATTTGTCCTAAATCAATGATTTCTTCAAAATTAGAATTATATTAGCATTTTAAAACAAAAAAGACAGTTTCTGAAGCATCATCCCTATTTTACAAAAATGAGACTAATTTTTTATCAAAGGTCAAGTTGTTGTCTTGGAAGCATGCTTCTACTCACTAATTTTACACCCCACGATTACATATTATTTCTTTGCATTACAAGCAATCTTAAAATTACTGATATTTTAAACAAAACAAAAAATAAAATAAAATGATAATTTTATGCAAACAAGTGAACAGTGGACAGAATAATTAACTGATTATTTCCTGCCAATAATTTAATATAGTACAGTGGTGCCTCGCAATTCGTCAGTCTTGCAATTCAACATTTGAGTTTCGTGGGTTGACGTATGTGCATGCATGGAATTGTGTAATATCATTTGCTATTTGTCAGTTCTTTTTGGACTACTTTGGTGTTTGCCTGTGTGGTTTGGGTTAATTTTCAATTATACATTTTTCAGAAAGTAAAAAATTTGTAATTATTATTATTTTTTTGAGTGTAATGTAAGGATGGGTACAATGAGAACTGACCAGAGGAATAATTCCGAAAAGAACAACACTCGACTGGGCAAAGGGACGAAGAAAAAATTGTAGATAAAGTGCAGAAAGGTAGAACAATTAAAATGTAACTAGCATATGGCGTTCATAGGTTGTTCATAGTCATAGGACAACTGTGGCAACGTTTTGCAACAGAGAGAGAAGATTATGGGTTCTAGGGTGTCTGCTGGAAGACTTCATTCCAACATCCAAGGGCTAAAAAATTGTGTGTTGTGTATAAAATAGTGTATTTTGTAATTTAGTGTGTTATACAATAGTAAAACACATATAATAAAGTAAATAATTGTGAGGATGCTGTAACGTGGCACTCTAGTCAATGTTAACTATAATTTTCCTGATACCAGGAGCAGTTTAAATTCGTGTTGCTCCAGCACGAATAATAAGCCGAATTGTCAGAATGTGCCATTTATTTAAAAATGTGTCTTTAGCGATGAGCGAAAGCAGTCTATTTATTATTAACGTATTTTATTTATTTATCTGAGCGGTTTAATTGATTAGCGTGAGTAAGTGCACACGGGGTCCGGGTCGAGAGAAGGAGAAGAACACAGCATATAATATATGTATAAAAATATTTATTTACAAACCAAATGTTAAACAATAAATGGTTACAATATTTAAATGAAGGAGAGAAAATCAAAGAAACGAATTTCGGCGACAGATTAGTGTCAAATTGCGAGGCACCACTGTACTTTCATTTATTTTATCTACTGTAATTGTTTTTATATTTATATATTTTAGTATTAAGCAGTTTTTAAATTATTTTTTACAATCCCATCAATGTATAATATGCCAATAACAGTAGAATTTTTTCATGGGAATGGATTAATCATTTTCCCTTTATTTCTTAAGGGAAAAATTTGTTTGGTATACGTCTTGTTTGGTATAAGTCCAAGGATCTGAAATGGATTAAGGACGTATACCAAGGTACGACGACTGTATCAAAATATTCCTTTATTTAATATTTATTTTAAAAGATTTTTGTAATGATAATATGATAGTAATTATACCTGTAAAAAAGCTCTCACACAAAAGATACTTTTATTTTAACCTTTAACGCTCTAAAAGTAAAAAAATTAACGTTCTTTAACGATCCAAATTTCCTAACAATTTTAGAATTTGCGAACGTGCTAACAGTTCATGAATGTATTATAGCAAACATATTTGAAATAGCGAACGACAAACAGTTCATAAATAAGCAGACGGGTTGACTTGTGTAATCGCTCCTTAAGCACTACATACCTGGACAAGTGAACAAGGGATGAGTCGGACTTCTTCAAAGAGGTCTTCGTTATCTCCCTGGTAATCCAAAGGACACATCAATTCATCAGACTTATTGACGACTCATCGACTCAGCCTCTCCTCTCACCTTTTATCTGTCGTCAAGGGAGAGTTCACGAGTCAAGGATGACATCATGTAGATGTTGAAATTGTCGCTGTTACTAAGGAGAGTTCCTTAGTCGACATCCAACATGTTATTCTTTTATTTCCGCATTCAGGTGGTTGCCAACCCATCTGTTTATGATAAAATGAATCAAGAGGAAGCTAAATGTCATTTCCCTGATTTCAACAGTAGATAAAAATTGTGTTAAGTTACAATTTTACAAGATTGAATAAAGTAATAATTTGACAAAATATTATGATATAAAAATGATTAAATTATACAATTGTTATCGAATAATAAATTGGATAACATAATTATTATAAAAATATATGTGACAATTACAAAGTAAATATAACAATATGGTGAGTCCTGCGGACCTCACATAATATAGTGTATCTCTCTCACCTCACCCTTTAGGGGAGTGAGATGGGGACTGATAACGAATTAATGTATTTTACATAGTCTTATATGGGAAATATTGTCCCGCAATTCGACAGTGTTCGGCGACGGATTAGTGATGAATTGCGAGGCACCACTGTATATATATATTAGAATATTAACATTTCAATTCAACATTACTTTGGCGATGGATTAGTGTCGAATTGCGAGGCACCACTGTAACTTCAATGTCAATTGTGATAATCATTGTCTTGTTTTGCTGATAATTTAAAATTTCTAAACTTTTAAATAAATCTATTTTATGTAATAAGGGAAATTATCATTACTATAAATATACAATACAGTCTATCCTTATTATCTCGAACCTCTCGGTCTTAAACTTTTCAAATGTGGAGAAAAATTTTTTCCGTGCACTTTCAGCATTAAATCAATGTAATTTCACAATACTTATCTTGAAGTATTTTCTTCAAAACCCTTGCTATCTCATATTATTTTATAATTTTTGTGCTAGAGAAATTAAAAATATTTATGAATTCTCCTTTGCTTTCAGAGTCTAAACAAAGGATTTAAACGTAAAAGAATGTAGATGTGCTACCAATAACCAGAACAGGAACTTTTTTGTGCATGCTCGGAATACTGAACATGCCTCAAAGTCTAAACGAAGAATTTAAATTTAACAAAAGAACGTAAATGTGCTACTGATAACCGGAACAGGAAATTTTTTGTTTATGCTCGGAATACTGAACATACCATACAGTAGTTTTGTTTTCTAAGTTTCACTTTTAATTGTTGATAGGTTTTTGTCAGTATAATTATGTCTATTCAGTGATATTTTCAATCTTTGGTTTATAAGATGCAGGAGTAATTAGATGCTAATTTTCATCGAAAAAAAAGTGTCTTATACAGTATTAAAAACTATGATGCGTATTATTGACATAAAAAAACTTTATTTAAAATTGAACCTTGATATCTCGAAAACTCTTTATAACCCTTGATATCTCGAAAACTCTTTGTCAAATATTTTTTGTTCCTAAGAGATTCGAGATATTGAGGTTCTACTGTATTTAAATTTCATATATTTTTATGATAAATATTATACAAAATATTTCATTAATCAATTGTAATGAATATAAAATATATTTTTAAATAAAAGTTACATATATATGCCTATGCGAATATAAATACAGGTAATTAATATCCTATTATCAATATTTTTTTAATATGCATTAATAAAATTATACCACAAGGAAGCTGTTTAAAAGGAGGTTTCCTTGTGGGCAGGTTACCACAAGGAAGCTGCGTAAAAGGATAGGTGAACATAAAAAAGATATAGCACAGGTGTGATTGACTACCTCGCTGGCTAAAGAAGCTTATGACAAGAATATTAATATTCTATGGGAAGAATTTTTTTTTGTTCCCATGAGATTCAAGATATCGAGGTTCTACTGTATATCTATAATTTTCATTCTAAAATAAGAGACATAAGAGACATATATTATAATCATGCATAGTGCGATGAAAAATTTCGAAGAGGGAGAGGCTCAAAATGCATTTGAAATAATGCAATGTGGATTAATTTCATTTAAAATTGCAAAAAATAAATAAAATTTGTATATATTACTGCTTTTTGAGTGATTTTAAATATTAATTATTATTATTATATAATATTGGATAAACATATAGTAGTTTATATCATGATAAATGAGGTTGCTGATGGGCTTGCCAATCTTGTCCCTTTATTGGACCTGAGCTTGCCCTGGACATCAGATCTGATGCACTTGGGCAGGTTGTCAGGGACTGGTTGATAGAACAGACAGCAAGGAGGAACAACTGCAGTGGCAATGAGATCTTAGATAAAAAGCTATGGGTCTGAGCTTTGTAACCAATATAGTTCTGGTTTAGATATCTTAAACAATTGTTCTCTGGGCCACATATAGTGATTCTTCAATCACAGAAATTACTACATCTCGTTTAATTCCTTTTTCTCTCTCAAGATATTTGAAGATTACAACTAGATCTTTGTTCATCTTGCCTCTTTTTCTCTTAGTATTTACTTTCAACTCAAATAGTAGTCAGAGTTAGTATTTTTGTTATTTAAGATAAAATATATCACCCTCAGATCTCATTTACTGGAAGCCTACTCCTGGCCTTAGGGAGACAAAATCTCTCATTTTGGGTTTTTCTGTACAGAGAACTAAAGAGTTGCTCTCACTGCATAAAAATGAAGTTAGGATTGTTACAGGGCTCCTTACTGGGCACTGTCATCTTAGAAGACATCTTCATTTAATTGGGATTGCTAATAGTCCTACTTGTAGAAGATGTCAGGATGAGGATGAAACTCATCTTCACATTTTGTGTGAATGTGTGGCCCTTTCATGGCTAAGGTATAATCATCTTGGGTTGCATCTCCTTGCACCAGAATATCTTGCTACAGTCACACTGAGGAAGAAACTGTCTTTTGTGACTGAGACAGGACTTCTTAGGGGGCTGATTCTGTTGGGGGCACACAATAGACCATTGGTGGTCACAGTGCTAGGTCTGAGAAAGCCTCTCTTCCTACATCTAAACCATGATGAATAGTTATATAATTTCTTCGTGTTATACAAATTTCATTTGAGATATGTAGTATGTCACAATCATAATTATGGATATAGAACAGGCTTAACTAAGCTGCAAATTCAACATAAAATTTCCTTTAAAATACAGCAGCGTTTCTCAAACTTTTTTCATTCACGATCCCATTTTTCATTACGAGATTTTTCGCCTGATGACAATATTTAGTTAAATTTTGATCACGTGATTATTAAATATTTTAAAATCACCTCAATATTTCGAAATTTTATTTACCAAAACAACAAATTATAGGATAATATATCATTTTTATATCAATATTAAATTTAACTAATAGGGACTATTTTCCTTTGTGTAGAAATACAACAATGGTAGTGATTTACTGTCAGGTTATCTTGAGATCGGAAGAGAATAGACTGTAGTAAGAAAAGGATTATCAGATCTTTGGAATGTAAACTTAATCATTATCAAGGATTTTGATAACAGAATGAAAATTTGTGAATTGGCAAATTAGTTTGAGCTACCAGAATCCATAGTAGAACAATCATAAAAGATAATGAAAAAATTCTCGATACGGTGAAAAATGCTCAAGCATAATTTGTAAATGTCATGATATTATTGCTGAGATGGAAAAAATACTGAAATTATGGTGTGATGATCAAGTAAAAGTGAATAATTTTTTACGTAACTCATTTATGGTGAAAAATGCTCAAGCATAATTTGTAAACGTCATGATATTATTGCTGAGATGGAAAAAGTACTGAAATTATGGTGTGATGATCAAGTAAAAGTGAATAATTTTTTACGTAACTCATTTATTTTTTATATTTTGTACTAATATGTATTTAATATGTAACTGCAATTTTATTAAATATTTTTCTTCTAAACTAGTGCTTTTGTTACTTCTTTGTCCCAATTAAACCAAATTCATATTTACTTATATGCAAAGTTGTACCCCGACTTACGTGATTTTCGTCGGTCCCACCTATCGCATAATAACTTCGGCGTATAACTGTACTTGTGTGTTATGCTAGAAAAAGAATAGTTCACATACACAAAGCAGTAATCGGTCCAGCGAACATATTGGAAATAAGGCAATCTTAAAATAGTACAGTAAACAGCAACTTTCATTAAAGAAATACGCATCGAAGTTTACGTATTTATTTTTTCCCCAAATTTTCAGTATAAAAAATAAACCAAACATTGATAACATTATTATATGATTTTTATAATTCTAGAAATGCACTTTTTTGTGTATTTATAGAATTTAAAATATTATTATTTTTTGTTTATAACTTAGTAAATAAGTAATAAAAAGCAAAAATATAAATTTTTGTAAACATTAATTTTAGCTTTTTAATTTAACATTCAATTAAAGATATTCAATTTTTCGGATGGAATGCATTAAAAATTTTTATATCCATACCCAAGGAGTCGAATATGGCTGGATCACAAGGCTGGATGTACATTAAGCATAACAGAGGGGAATATATAATTATGCACAACACGAAAAAAACAATGTTAAATTTTTAAAACAAAAACATATATACTGTATTAAGATATTTTGCATATCTATAGCTTGTTTGATATACTGATACTAAATTTCTAGTACAGTAGTATGTTGTGCATGCTTAAAAATAAATTAATGTGGTAGTTGAAATAGAAACAGATAATCACTTTTACTATAATACGTTACTAAGAATTTGGAATAATCATCCCAGTTGAAAAAAAAGAATAATGTACAGTCAATTCGCGGATTCCGTATTCGAAAATTCGCGAAAATTTATTTGTAACCACAAAATCGTTATTCGCGGAGCTTTCGCGCTTATTCGCGGATCCCGCTGAGTGGGGAAAATACTGTTACCAATGTACATCCTTTCTCTTTCTCTCTGGATGAAATATAGTCTTTCTCTCTGGATCAAATATAGTCTCTGAACTGGTTTGCCAGAAAATTTCTCATTACCTATCCTTGCTCAGTCCTAGAGAGAAGGAGAAAGGAAATTGTTACCAAATATAGTCTCTGAACTGGTTTGCCAGAAAATTTCTCATTACCTATCCTTGCTCAGACACAGACCACAGGTAGGCTAGAAGTCTGTTCATAGCATCCACAAGTCCCATTGAAGAATGTGACCCTATGCTTGAATGCAGCCTCAAATTTAGGCGCCTAACTTCCTGAGCATTTTCTCCTTAAGCCGAAATTTTAGAAGATCTGAGGCAAAAAGCGACGCAGGCAAGACTGACGCAATTTTTTAACGCAGTTCAGAAAGACAGTGTGTCAGTTGTCACGTCAAACATCTTGCAACATCAAAAAACTATCAATCAAAACTACGACTTTATTTGCTACATAGTTAATGTTTTTTTAAAAATTAAATAAAGATTACTGTAATTATAATACTGTATATAGTCTGTAACACTACATATACTGTAATTATTTATAAGTAATGTAATACATATTAAATAAGGTGCCTGTAAACACCAAATAAAACACACAAACCAAGTATGAAAATGTTGAGAAGAAAGGTTCGCAGGAATCTAATTAGCTCTACATTTCCCATAGGCACGATGGTTCACTATTCTCTAATTCGATATTCGCGAAGAATTTAGGATAGGTAACTACCGCGAATAGCGAGAATCGACTGTATATGTTTAAAACTACTTTTATAAACCAAGTATGAAAACGTTGAGAACAAAGGTTCGCAGGAATCTAATTAGCTCTACATTTCCCATAGGCACAATGGTTCAGTATTCTCTAATTCGATATTCGCGAAGAAGTTAGGATAGGTAACTACCGCGAATAGCGAGAATCGACTGTATATGTTTAAAACTACTTTTGTTCTTAGCGTTAGGGATAGCGCGCACGGACGGTTTTTCGACCTCTTAACCGCGGCGGGAATTTAACCGCTTTTATGTATCACATAGATTTCAATGGGAGCGAGCGGACGGGCGGCCAAAAAACTGCAATACGCTCTATTTTCAAGGCGGCGCGACAGCCGCCCTTCAGAATAGAACAAGTAGAAACACGTGAAACACGTGGGAGCGCGGCTTACGGACGGTTTAATCAGCGCTTCAATAGCTTTCTCTCATTCATTTAGGCCTTATTATTTCTGTTTTAGTCATTTATTTGTATATTATTTCTCATATTTACCTGTATGATTGTGTGTGATATCAGAACGTATCATGTATAACAATTCGTCAAATGAGCTCTATTAAATACTAAAATATCCAAAAGCATTGAATAAATTATAGAATTGTTCTTTTAACATTCGTTGGCTTAATAATGGACTCACTCAGATTTTTTTGTCTACGCCGTTTTCTTAACCGCAATACTAAAGTACCTACAGCAACCTTTTCCATCAAGTCCATTTTATCCACTGCGAGTGAGTGTATTTTGCGAAGGAGCAGCGGTATTTTAACCGCTCGTGCGCCCACTCGACATTTCAAGAGGTCAAACAGCTGCTGGCAGTTAAACAACCGCGCGGTGAAAAAACGTTGTCTCACAGGCGTAAAATGTGACGTCAGTACGCTGACGTAAATGCGTCGCGCACGAAACGTTTAGCGTACCGAATATTCAGACCGAAAGCGTACGACGCGACGTAAATAAACGACGTCGTTTAACTATTGGCTAAAAGGAGCAGCGGTATTTTAACCGCTCATGCGCCCACTCGAGAGGCGCTTGAGCGGTGGACTGCATTTCAAGAGGTCAAACAGCTGCTGGCAGTTAAACAACCGCGCGGTGAAAAAACGTTGTCTCACAGGCGTAAAACGTGACGTCAGCACGCTGACGTAAATGCGTCGCGCACGAAACGTTTAGCGTACCGAAAGCGTACGACGCGACGTAAATAAACGACGTCGTTTAACTATTGGCTAATTACTGTGACATCATTTAAAGTTATCTGATTCAACATGGATAACGAAACTTTCTCTTCACAATCCTCTCTTCTGATTGGACGATTGAACAACGCACTCTTGGCACAGCGCATAAAGTTGAAGAAAAGTCATCTCCGGCATAACGACGCAACGTCTAGCAATATACAGAAAGTGACATCATCAGCGCCGATACGCCGACGTATTTACGCCTGTGAGACCCAGCCTTTACTCTCGTGTTTCTTGTAATTTTTGAAGTTGCATAATATATACAATAAAAATACCCGAAGCAGTATTTTTTTTTTAAATTATTCATATAATATAAATAATAAAATTGTCTTTACCCATATATTTTTTAGGTGTTTCTTGTAATTTTTGAAGTTGCATAATATATACAAAAAAATACCCGAAGCAGTATTTTTTTTAAATTATTCATATAATATAAATAATAAAATTGTCTTTACCCATATATTTTTTAAATCGCATTATTCATTATCAATATATATATGCTATGAAATTTTTATTGAAAACAGGATCTTCACCCTCAATTATTCGGATGAATGATGCCGTTATATATTATACTGAATTAGGACTGAAGACAACATAAGATTCTTGAAGTACTATTCAACTTGCCAGCCTATTCTTCTCAGGAACTTAATTTTTCAACTGATGATGTTATACGGTCATTATTTTAAAGATATTTTGTGCTAATTCTGACATGATAAAAATCTCTCTCTTGTCGCTCAACTCAGTAAAATGATGTTATTATAAATTGTACTGACTATATCAAATATTCCAGGTTAGAACTGACAGCTTATATTTGTTGACAGCAATGTTCTAGGGTTAAAAATAATTTCCCAAACTGGAGAAACTTCAAATTTCGCTAAACTTTTTGAATAAACATTTTAAAAATTAAAATTTAAGTATTTCTGATCAATTTTCACTATACAATGTTAAGCTAAGATACGACAGGAATCTATCTCAAAAATTATTCCATTGAAAAACTGTGTGCAGAGCCGGATTAATGTAGTAGCATATAAAGTCACTCTATGCTCCTATAGAGAAGTATGGACACACTTTTCCCTAGACTTTGCATGTAATGTCCATACTTCTCTATAGGAGCATAGAGTGACTTTAGTAGCATATGCTTAAGGGCGCCACGCCAATAAATATGTATTGTACATAATTTTTTGGTCATCATCTAATATGAGCATTAACACAATGATCTTGTGATTTATGGCATATTTAGCGCCTTTTCATTTCGTATCACGAAATTCGGCGATTAATGTAGTAGCATATGCTTAAGGGCGCCACGCCAATAAATATGTATTGTACATAATTTTTTGGTCATCATCTAATATGAGCATTAACACAATGATCTTGTGATTTATGGCATATTTAGCGCCTTTTCATTTCGTATCACGAAATTCGGAGAAAGAGCATAAAAGGGTGACTTAGTATGACTCTGAACATAACCTTCTGCGTGAAATTGATACATCTGATATCATCAACAAATCTATTCATTCTAAATGTAGAAAAATTAATATTTAAATAACAATATTGACTGTGTTGTTACTTTCAATGATGATAATTACTATGCAAATAAAAAATGCATAACTTCAAATATATTTGTGTTGTTCTATTTTTATTATTTTTTTAATATAAGGCCCCCGCACTAACTTAATCCGGCCCTGACTGTGTGTGTTTTCGTTTAGTTTTTGCCATTGCAATGATGTTTTTCTTACCATTTTATTGTTACTTTCAATGATGATAATTACTATGCAAATAAAAAATGTATAACTTCAAATATATTTGTGTTGTTCTATTTTTATTATTTTTTTTAATATAAGGCCCCCGCACTAACTTAATCCGGCTCTGACTGTGTGTGTTTTCGTTTAGTTTTTGCCATTGCAATGATGTTTTTCTTACCATTTTCAGGATCAAGGATCCCACAGAAGTTTTTCTAGAAAGGGCCAAGTATACTAGAACTGTAAAATTTTCAGAATGAACTGTATTGAAAGAAAATGATCATTCTTTCAATAACTGATATACTGTACATTAAATTATTAAATCATCATCTACAGGCAGACACTAAATTATTCTTTTAAATATTAACCATTTCAATTTGAAAGCATTTATGATTAATTTTAAAGCTGCTTTTCATTACATATTAATCCTAGGAATAAAAGATTTTGAAAAAATATAATGCCTTCTTAATAAATAAATTTATTAATACAAAAGTTGGTTTTTATTAAAGAAATTATAGTACCAAATATTTGAAGATATATCAGCTTTGAAAATTACAGTACTTATACTGTAATTTTCAAAATACTGTTCAATATTTGTACTTAACATTCATCTCTATCTAATATGATGTGATTTTTTATATACTGTAATTCTGAATAAGCAAATTCTTTAAACGGAATTAACAATATGCTACTATCAGTAACTGGATATATAATTAATGATTACTAACATAAATATTATTTTGTCTCAATTATTGTTTATTAATTGAAAATAGAATTTGAGAATTATGTATAAACTTTCAGATTAATAAATCAATAAAAAAGATTTATACAATCTTAATTTTATTTAACATTTCATATTTTTCTATCAATTTTTTTTTTTATTGAGTCTTTTCTCCCCTTCATTCCAAAATGCTTAATGTAGTTTAGTTCTTTGAGTGTTCCATAAAGTTTAATTTTTTCCTGGAATATTTTGTATTATTTTATTTAGAAAGTTTGATAGTTGCTAATCATGCTCGCCCTGTACCTCCACATTTTCAGACAATGATATTCAATCTTAAAACCTAATGTTATTGCATTGTTACATGACTCACCTCTAACAATCCTGATAACATCTACTTTGCTCTGCCTAAACACTCAGTATATAATGTATCATAAAATTTTCTAAGTATAGATCATTTTTTATGAGAGACAAAGTTGACAATACATAAAAACTATAAATTGTCAATTTATTAAATTCAGCAGAATCATAACTTTATAGATAGAACTACAATATATAATAATAATTCTGATGAGTGATCACAATTTTAGCATCATAAGATCTATTATTTTTACAGATGAAAATTGAAAATTTTCAATTACAATATTTATTTGGTTTGTTATTTACCAAAAGTAATTTTACCCATAAAATTTTTAGTGATTAAGTTAATCTTATTTACAAATGTTATGCAACCAAATTTGCATGAAATATGTTTGAATCTCTAGTTTTATTAAATATATTTAATATATAAATAATGCATACCAAAGATCATAATATACTCAATGAAAGTATACTTGAGCTTGGCATGTTTAATGAAACAGTTATATATAGTATTATTATTAATAATAATAAATAGAATTGAAGATTGGATATACATACAGTGACTTATGCAATCCTAAGTCGTACAATTTCAAACTTAAAATATTTATTTTTGGAAAATTGTATAATAAAAAAAATATTAGCAATTAAAGACAAAAGCATTACATTTTTAGCAAGGCTATGACACTACTGAAATGTTACTATTGCTAGCTGATTGCCAATAGTAAAGATTTTATCTATCGTAACTATCATATCATCATGTAAATTGTATATACATAGCATTATGATATGGCATAATGTTTTAATTTTATCACAATTGTAATTTATGTAAATAAATAAGACTTCCACAAATTATTCTTAAAAGTAACTACTGCACAAGTCTGAAGTATAGGCATGTATTTTTATTTATCATTAAGATAATTTTTTAAAGATTATCAGACTGATAAGAGCAAAAAAGCCCAAATTTTATCTCTTGTAAAAAAAAAAATACCTAAGAAAGAAGTTATAAATACTGTAATCTTGCAACTGATATTGAAACAGAGGATTGATTCAACAATGATGATATTATTTATAATTCATCTCCAACAGAAGCAATGTAATCTTCAAAAATAATTTGATCACCAAACTTGTATACATACCATTGATAAAAGGTTTCTATTAACAGATTAAATTATATAGGAAATATTTAATAATATATTGTATATTTTTAATGTAACTTTTAAAATGTTTATAATAAATAATTAAAAAATAATAAAAGCTAAAAAAAAAAATATATTAAAATTATGTTTCTCCCATAAGATTGCTGCAAGCATGCCCTCAATCACTCCGAAATAATGTGTTCTCTAGAAAAATTTTTAAAATTGTTTCTATGTTATCTCTGCTCCAAATATTAACATGTTGCTTATTTTTTCCTAGATTCTGAAAAATGGCATTTATATTCTATTCTCTTGAAATATTTAAGAAAGCAGTTACAAAAATAATTATTTAAAAAGATAAACAAGAATATTTATATTTATAAAAGCATCATATATATGTAATGCATGAAAATTTATACTAGGTTACAACATGTTAGAATAGAAACTGATTCTTCTTAGTCTATTTTTAGTAAATTAAGACAAAATAAGCACTTACTAGCAGTTAAGAATGATTTATTAAGAGTAACAAACGCTTTCAGTTATTCGCCATCTTCATTGTTTCAATTTCTTGTAACCTGAAGATGGTAAATAGCAGAAAGCGTTTGTTACTCTTAAATAAATTATTCTTAACTACTAGTAAGTACTTATTTTATCTTAATTTACTAAAACTCAGTTACAATTTAAAAAACAGTTTTAAATACAAAGCATCATAATAAAAATACATAATCTGACTCAATTTGAGTTTATCATCATACATTTAAAATGTGATTATAAAAATGATCATTTGGAAGTATAAAACATAACATAAATAAAACTCAATACAATTTAATTATATTTTATTGATTCTTTAGAATATAAAATGTATAAAATTGCAATTTTATACTTCCAGATGTTCATTTCAGTATTAAATTAAAAACAATTATGAAAAAATTTTAAATTCACTTTTTAGAAATGAATTTTTTTCTTCATAAAAATTATTAAATGTCATTTATATATACTAATTTAGAAACATAAAATATTATAAAAAATATATTTCAATTGCATAAATTCAGGTATGTGTTTACATGAAGACTCCTAATAAATATATCCAGTGGATTCATTAAACTGCTGCAATAAGTTAAACAGGCAGTTTATTAAGTCCATTGGATATAAACTCTCTCCACATAAACATCGAAGGCCAGCTCAACATACGATGGAGAGGAGTGCCCACTCAGGGTGCCAAAAGGTGCATTTTGTATTTTATCATCATCATTGTAGTAAGACACAATTATTTTTTACATCAACATCAAAACTGACGACTTGAGGGGGGTGCAATAAAAATTTTCACTCATGGCACCAAAAGCTCTCAAGCTGGTACTGCAAACGTCTATAAATACAAGTCATTGATCCAGTATAAACCTGCATAAATATAATTTAAAACTTCAAATTATACTTAATAAAGCAAAAATTTTAGAAATAATAAACAACATGTTAATTGCATTTTGATAATTCAATCTAGAAAAATTTGAGGCATGCTTAAATTCAGCTGTGAATTATTTTATTAAATAAAATTCAAAGTATTTTTTATCTATATATAAATTTATAAAACAAAATGTTACTTGAGAAACTAAACATTCTTATTTTCAATAACCATATTTATATTAGTGTTATAATATTAATATGAAGATAATTTGATATATGTTGATATAATTTATTCCAAAAGTAAATACACATTTAATGATAAAATTGTATACAGAATTAATTTTGGAATGTTGTAAGGATTATTATTAAAAATATTAATCCAAAAATTTATGATGCATTCTTACTATAAATTAACATACTGTTATTTTTTTTATTTTAATATTAATTCAATTCATTTATAATTTAAAATAACTTTTAATTAATTTGATATAAAAAAACTATAAAGTTGAAATCTTGAAAATTTTCATTACAAGATATTCATTTCATGAATATGTTCTTATTAAAAGAAACAAATTTATTACTGTCATGAAATTTTTTTAACAAAATCATAATATCTCAGCATATTTTACACACAATGTATATTTTAAATCCCTGATTTATATGTACATTCAACTTTTATAACAATTGCTACTAATAACTGAATTTTTTCAATAAAAAAAATTAAAAAATCAAATTATTCATATTTCATTGTATTAATCCAATCAAAATTACAATTTGGATTATTAATAGTATAAATAATTATAACCAAAATAATCATAAAAAACGAAAATCAGTATTCAGTTTACTATCGTAAAAAATGTCAGATGTCACAGTTCACTGTGTCAATTTTCATTAATACATTTACAATTTAAACAAATTTTAACAAGCAAAAATTATATAAAACCATGTTTTAAATTTTTGCAATTCAATCAAGAAAGTTTAGAATTTTTTGGATCAGCATTCAGCATCATCATTTAATAGCTGCAGCATAATAAAAAATTTAAATTTATACAGTCAAAGAAACATGTCTTTGATTTAGCTCTAATTCTAATAAATTAAAAAATATATTTACTAATATATATTGAAAAAAATTTATTGCATGGTGATATAAATATTCACCATGAGAAATAAATCATTTTACAAATAAATAAAAAAACAGTTTAAATCACAACTTCTTTTAGAAATATAGTGTAGAAAATTTAAATGTGTGCGAGAAATCTATATTTCAAAGTTGAATACTTGATATTTCAAAGCTGTGACTTTATTCAAAAAGTTTAAATCACAACTACTTTTAGAAATATAGTGTAGAAAATTTAAATGTCTGCGAGAAATCTATATTTCAAAGTTGAATACTTGATATTTCAAAGCTGTGACTTTATTCAATTCAAACTTCAAAAATACAGATTTCTATTGTAATTAGGATTGCTTTTTTATGACTTATAACCTTTCACTCTTCATTTCAATTAATAGCTGTTACTAAAATTAAAATAATTTAATTTTTTGAAAAACATAGCATTCTAAAACATATATGAGATAGCTTCAAAAATTTCCCAGAATTGTAAAATACAGTAATACATATCAGAAAACTGAGAGAAAGAAATTTGTCAAATAATCTGATACTTTTCAGATAATTTTCAGGCAAGTTGTTCCAAAAGATTTACATGATTTGCAGCAGTGCCAGATCTAGGATGAAGTGAATGAGGCAATTGCTTATGGTGAAAATTATGAGAGGACATGAAAATGCAGTTGCAATTTCACACACAACTTAATTATATTTATTTTAACAATATTTCATGCTATAGAGTTAGTTTACAAAGACGTAATGGTGTAGTTTTCCAACAGATAATACTTACAAAGGGAGAGAGAAACCAAATTTGTGAATTAAATTGTTATTATTTACATGATGAATGACAGTTTGTCTAAACAAAATAAATGTTTAGTTCCTTCACATTTTCCTGCATTGCAATATCAAAGCCAGGATATCATAATCATAAATATGCTTTACTTATTATTGTTTTTAACATAGATACCACTTTATTTCCATTAAAGTTGTATATAATCCCAGTCTAGGTTTACTGCTCCCAACCCAACCCAAGCTTTCGTATGTTTCTCAATGACTATACATCTGATATCATTACATTCCCAGATTCCAAAATATTAGATATTTTTATGTATTAATGTGCATGAATAAAGAGAAGATGGGGTGCTATTTTCTAATATTGCCTCAGATGACAAAATATCTAGGTCCAGTGTTGATTTACATTGAAATATTAAATAAGTGACAGAGATCAATGTCAGAGAAATATTTTTTTAGATTTATTTTTTATATGGAATTTGCCATTTAAACTTTCTAAAAATTTGAACAATCATATGGATTGCCAACAAATTCTTCTTTTTTTGACGTAATATTAATAGAAATTATGAATAGATTCTTATTAATTAATTCATCTACTAAAACAATCTACTAATTAACATAATATATCTGATATTAAAGTGAAATTATTATTGATATTATTATTCCAACTGGAAAAGAAAGTGAGTTAAAATTATATTATTATTCGAACTGATTAGATGGGCTATATTTAGCCACTAGAAAAATGATATCATCAGAATGAAGTTATAGATGCTATTATAAGGCTAACATAGATAATAAATACAGCTTCCAATAGACTTTTAAACAACTTTATATCAACTAGCATGATAGTATTTTGAGTATAGAAGTTTGTATGTTCTACATGAAAAAATGTTTTCTGGGAAATTTCTGAAGATATTATATATAATTATGAGAAAGTTTTTTTTTATATAAATCATTGGAATTTTCAAAAATTTTCTGATTACCTATAAATATGTATTTCAATACTGTTATAAAACAAACAACAACAAGTACTATTCACTCATTTAACAAAATATCTAACATGCAAACATTTAAACAATGCTCTTATTTAACACCCGGCTTAATTAATCTTCAAGTACTGTAATTTAATCAATCAAAATTAAACCAATTAAATAAAAGTTTCAATTAATATATTAAAGTTTTTCATTTCATAAGTCTTATGAAAACTCTAAATAAACTAGTTACAAATATTTCATTATCCCCTATGAATAGAATTTTTTCTTGAGTGTTTTTTACATTATGAAAAATGTGGTAAATCTGTTGAGAACACATTAGTTTGGAGTGAGGCTACTTATAATTTTGCAGTTAACATTACATAAAATTTTCAAATTCCAGTTGCAGCAATCTTCAAATGGAATGGTTTATCCAAGACCATGATCTTCAAAAAATCCCTGTGGTGTCTCCTCCTATAAATAAATATATCCCAATTAATTTAAAATTTAGTTCATACCTATATAAGTTATAAATATTGAATTTAATATTGTGCTCATGAAAATCAGAAGAAAATTATGTTTTAAAGATGGAATGTATTGAAAATTATATGAGAATTATTCAGAATAATTCTTATTTATAGTATATAAGTTTGCTTTACTATTTGCTAATGGTTTAAATTTGATTAGCTCGATGATAGAGGGAAAAAATTTTGTTAAAATTTTTACTGTTTATTACTACAAATAGTATATAGTGTTCACTATTATCTGCTGTTTCAGATATCTGCAGATGGGCTTAGAACCTATCCCTCCATAGATATAAGAGTTGTATTGTATATGAATATTTTTGTTTTTGTAGAAATTCCAAAATGATTTTTCAACTTAAACTTATGAAAATAATTTGCATTTAATCCAGAGAAGGAATCTAAATTTTATCTACTCATGATACTCATAGAAAAGTGATGCTCAGATTTTAAAATTAATCTTGGTACTTAACAAAATTGTTGAATTTATATTGCATAAAGTTATAGTTTTAATTATATGGATGCATACATTTTATGTTTTATATCAAATATCTATAAGTCAAAAAACTATTAAGCAATTTATTTTTTTTGTAAATTATTACTTACCACTTTAAATTTCCATAACTATGTTCATTATTTTTATCTAACAATTCCATTTATCAATAAGTGTATCCAATATATCAATATTCATGTATATTGAATTTAAGCACTGTTGAACTTACAAATTTTCAACTTAGATGATAATTTTTGGAATGAATTAACCATATAAGTAGAAAATCTGTTGCACCTGACTAAATTATTCAATGATCAAATGATTGATTTGGAATACTAAAATAATTAATTATAATAAATCTAAGAATTTATTTTATATAAGTTTTAAATTTATAGTTCTAATTTTGGCCTAGAATTATCATTTTAAAATTTCATAATGAATTCAGCAATATTTATATCATGTTTTGCTTACATATATAAGTGTGGAATGGTGATTCCTCCACTGCAAGTTTCAATGGTATCTTATATCATGACATTGAAACGTGCTCTGAGAAATTACCAAAATACAGATGGCCAGAATTCTAAGAGAATTTTTATAATAGATTAGGTTTAGTTGTTGTGCAACTATCTAAAGATTTATTGTAAATTGAAATATTTTAAAAGTTTTTCATTCATTTTTTATGCTAATTATGTTTTTTAATTAATTTGAATTTTTGCTGAATATTTGTATTACAAATGAATTTTAAAACTATTCATTATAATGATTTTTTAGTAGTTTCATTTATTATTAAAAGTTCATATGCTTTCAGAACACATCTGAATTATTTCATTGTATGTTGCACATTTCTGAAGGTGACTCAACAATTACAACTTTTGGAAAAAATGCATAGTTATAATTGTATTGGCATTCAATATTTCTGTATCATCTAGTAAATTCCATGAGAAAAAATACAGGTAGTCCTTAATTTATGATAGTGATGTAATTAGTAAATTTTGTATCAACGCAAATTATTATATATTAGTCGATTATCAGAGGTTTCAATAAATAAAAAAAAATAAAATTTCAGTAAATTCCATGAGAAAAAATACAGGTAGTCCTCAATTTATGATAGTGATGTAATTAGTAAATTTTGTATCAACACAAATTATTATATATTAGTCGATTATCAGAGGTTTCAATAAATAAAAAAAAATAAAATTTTTTGATTTTATAAAACAAGCTTTATTCAAAATAAAGCTTATTTTTTCTTATTGGAGGAGCAAATCTTTTAATATTATTGCAACTATATTATATTTTGCATCATACAGTAATAAAATTATATTTTTAAAAATTTTTTCAATTAAAAAAGCTATACTTAAGCTTAGTTGGTGTCAAAATTACATTATTTAATTGATAATAATAATGTTGTCCTTTCTTGTTTCAAAACTATTAGTGGAAATGCTTATCTAATAATATAAAACTATACCCACAATTATTATTTGTTTTATTTATAATTTTTATATAAAAATTTTGAAAGTATGTTTATGAAAAAAAATTTGTTTTCTTTGAAGTATTATATTATTATTATATCAGTGAAATTTTCCTTCTATATTTATCTTTTATATGTTTTTTTTACACAAATTCAATATTTCACTATGGTTATATAGACTGATGTTTTATGCTATATATTAAATTTTTCTTCAGTATGCAGAATTGTATTATTATGATTATAAAGTTGAAAATACTTTTAATTTTTCTAGTTAATTTTAAATTATTTTGTTGTTCCAATGCACTTTTAGCAATGAATTTTTTGGTTTGCCATCCAAAAGATGAATACTTCTGAGACGAAGGAACTTAAGTTTTATATTGTTTTTGTGAAAAATGAAACAAATCATACTTTGAAATATTTAATTATTGTTTGGAATTCGTAAATACATATTTATAAATAAATTCATAAAAAAAAGATCAGAATTTGTTGAAAAGAAATAAATAGTAAAATAAATTTGAATTAGATATAATGATTATGCACTGAATGTTTTTCATGTTCATGCTATTATAAATATCTATATTAAAAACTATCTAATATTTCTCATGAAAATTAAAAAAAGTGGTAAATATTTATCCCTAGTAAATTTGATTGTTTTACTCTTAAAAACATGCATAAAATAATGCATGTTATCATCATCTAATAAGACAGAATTTTAATAAATGACAACTGTTCAGAAATATTTGTTTATATTGCAGTTATTGCTTATCATACAACATAAAATAATAATTATTATTTTACTTGCTAACAATTCAAATTTATTTTGTAAAATACATTTGAAAAATCAATATTCAAATAGAAAAATTTTATTTGCTAAATAAACAAAAGAATGATGTTCAGAAATATTTTTTGTCTTATGTGTATTTCTTATGTTTTTTTTTTGTCTTATGTCTTTTTATGGCAAATCAGAATAAACTATGTTGGTGAAATAGAATTAACACTTATGTATAAAATAAAATTTATATAATGTTTATTTACAATAGAAACATTTCATTATTTCTTACATTTCTTACAAAGTAGGAATAATAAAATTACAAATAATTATTTGAGTTTTTTCACTTGGTGATGATTAGAATATGCAATGCTGTGCCATAAATTTCTGCCAAAAACTTTTTCATAAATTTACTATTGTTAATGTGTTTATATATATAATTATTAATTATTTTTTAATAATTATATATAAATATCAATAACATTCCTATTTATAATAAATTGTTATAATTCTTTACTAAACGATATGTTTAGAGATATATCAATAGATTATGATCTCGATCATTACAAAATGTCTGAGATAATTCTTAATTATACAAGAACAGATGTTATACATTTTTGATCGTTATCTTCTGTTGTATGTTTTATTAACAATAATTAACTTATTTTCTAAATAAATAAATAATATTTAAGGTATTTTACTCTTAAACGAAATGCAATTGTGTTAAAGTTTATGTACTTTTAAAAATTTATAAAAAATGATAAATTTCTTTAGACACTATACTAGTAGAATAAAAAACAGCATTTTTATATTTGTTATAAATAAAATATTATTTGAGTAATATTCGTGACGAATATAAATATTGCTTAATATTTGCTAATATTTAAAACATTGAAAGAAAATTTAATGAATATTATATTAATTTAAACTGATAAATTAAACAAATGTAAGTAATTATAAAAAATCACATAAAAACTTTAATATTTTTTCTTCTAATTCTTTACTAAACGATATGTTTAGAGATATATCAATAGATTATGATCTCGATCATTGTTTTGAAGTATTAACACGTTTGGATGAATTATTTTTATTAAAATTATTTATGAAATTAATCATTATCAAGCTTACTTTGTGAAAAGAAAGCAAATTCTAACTTAAAATTGCATATATATATTATAATTCAAATATCTGATTTTTCTCTTCATCAGTCTTTTAATAGCATTTATGGATCATAAAATCATCACTTTATCATCATTAGTCTCTGTAATCTTACTTTATTTGATCATTTGTATCTTCTCTAAATTTAAATCGTGCTAGTTAGTGAAGAATTGCAACTTTAGATTCTTTCTAAATATAATAATTAACTAAACTTTGACAGATTACGTTTCTATAATTTTCTTAATCAATCATTTAAATATTTAACTAATTTTCATAATAGATAATGTTTTTTTTATCCTTGTTTGGTTTGTATAACGGATATTTAACAAAAACATCATCTATCATTCTGCAGAATTAACCATCTTCTATTATTGATTGATATTCGGCTGTACCCGATCACATGTAGCACTTACCGAAGGGCTGATGAGATTCAAACCAGCTGCAGTCAATCCATGTAGATCCAGCCTATCCAGTTTAACTACGTTGTGCCTGTCAAGCATTGTCAAGTCCACATGGCAATTTCTATCAGCTTCGCTCTCCCTTAACATTTTGGTTTGGGAGATATTTCTCTCAAAGGGGCAACCCATGATTTTTTAAATATCCCCGTTTGAGGAATTTTGTAAGAGAAAGATCTATTCGATCTTTTATAGTTTTTCCAACTGATTTGCATTAGAAAATATCCTGTTAACACAAACCGCAAGCTCTTCGTTTCACCAATCATCGGTTGTATACAGTTTTATATAGTATAGCGATCAATACCTGATAGTGGAGACGAACGGTGACTAACTGACGAACTATAAGATAGAATTTGAATTCTAGAAGATTATTTAAAGTGATTCAGGCAGATAAACTATATAATGAATCTGTCTGTTTATTAATTAATTATTTTTAATATCTATAATGCATATAATAATCCGATTACAATTGATTAAAATTATAAGATGATAGTACCAATAGGTGACTCCGTAAACAGTAAAACCTGAATTAATTTAATATTTATTTAGATTTGTTTCGTAGCAAAGTCAAACTAAATAATTTTATGTTAATCTATACATAATATAAATTTTTAATTAAAAAATATCAAGAATTTTCTTAAGCATAACATCAGTTTAAGATAGCGAATCAATAGAGCAGTTGAACGAACTATTTGGATTTAATTTGTGCTTATCATTTAATTTCATGAAAACTTGGTATTAAATTAAATAAACAAGATATGAATCAAAACAAAATCTAATTCTATGGTTTCTATATCCACTATATTAATTTTAATATGCTATTAACCAAATTTGATTGATAATTTTATATTTAAATACGATTAAATGGAAATATTAACCGCATTTACGTAACCAATCATTAAAACTTTATTATATTCTTTTTTATCTGAATTTTCTTGTTGTTAAGCGTTTTGTTCTCCTTTAAATCAGAACTTTATTCTCCTTGGTATCGAGGGAGAAAAAAACCTGTTTCATCCAAATTGAATACTATTGCTGCATGTTTGAGAATTCTCTTATATTTATTTTCTTTCAAGTAGTCATTGATTTCTTTACAGTAAGTTAAAAGTATTTCTTTTCAGATTGTTAATCTGCTACAATTTCAATTTTCAAACATTCTTCTCATAGTAACAGCATTACAAATAATGTATTTATTCAAATTCCGCGATGGCCTGTTTACAAATAGATTTTTACAATTAAATACTTTAATTAAACGTCTTCGTACTGTCTATAAATTCAATATAGGATATTGAAAAGTTAACTTTAACTCTTATTATCCATTCTATTAATTAACATTATTTTTAATAGTTATTTCTGGATCATCCGGCATTATCTGGGAATCTTTCCTTTAATTTTGCACGATAAACATATTGTAAATACGTAGTAGGCTACGTTTGCAAAATTGGCCACAGGTGTTCTTCAGAGAATGCCATTAATAGCAAATTTTATTTGTTCTCCAGTATCTTGATATAGTTTTCTTTTTACGAGAGGAATTTTGGACACTTGATAACAAATGCGATCACAAAATCCATAAAGAGAACAAACTCGGTTTTGCTGTATAATCGACATAGTTTCAGGTAAAAGCTGGACTATGAAATAGGATCAATATCTTCCAAAATTTGCATATTACTCTGTTTAAAGGAATAAAAAGACGCTAATAGAAGTAAATTGTTAAAATTTTAATGCTTTTAGTTTGTTGTCATCCAAATATGGCATAAAATTATCTATTATTATACTAATACACTGTTTTATATTAGCAGTAAATGACTTCACCATTAAACAACCAAAAGAGAACTATTGATTGAAATTATAGCATGTAAAGTTCTTTGTCTTCACATGTTTTAAGAGAACTATCATATCTTAAACTCACAGTTTTAGTACAAGTCTGTAAACAATAGTTATAAGTTTCAATATGTTATTATGAACATCTTCTATATCATAATTATTCAATAAATTATTATGATATAGAAGAATATAATTTGAGCTCAGTAAATTTATAAAATTTACTGAGCTCAATTTATAAATCTGAGCTCAAAATAAATTTATAATTTGAGCTCAGGCTCAAAATAAATTTATAATTTGAGCTAGTGTAATTTGAAATTTGATATAATTAAATAGATTAGAAAATAAAAAATTGATTAATGTTATAGATACTTAAAAAAAGAAAAGAAAAGGAAACAATTGCGATTTATATATAGTAAGTAATTTTTTTATCCAACTTGTATTTTGTAAAAAAATAAATGAATTTCTTGTCCTATTTATTTAAGATTAGATGATCTAGTTCTATGTATTTTATCACCACAACAACCATTATCGTGGCAAAAGAGATTTAACTGCTCATAACATATTCAAAAACAACTTACAGTGGAAAAAATAAATATTTGCAATATATTAAAATTGCTTTTGTTTTGAATAATTAAAGAAATTTGGCATAAAAAATTGAACAAATTAATTATCTAAATTATGTTTTTAATTTAAATATGTTATATTTATTTGTAAGATAATTAAAAGATGTAAATGAATATGAAAAGAGATAAACAATCTCTCAATATAAAGAGTAATTGAATTCATCTATATATATATATATATTTCTGACAGATATATTGTTTTGAACTATTTACTCTTCATAATAAACCCTTTATCATAAAATTATTAATTAGAACTGCAATCGAAATTTGAAATGCTATAGTAGTTGTAGAAAATTAGAATTTGCATGCGACAATAAATATCGAATTAAATATTTCAATATTAAAAAAGGCACGATATATCCATAGATATATCCTGCCTTTTTTAATATATCCAGATAGGTATATCCAATGGACTTAGTAAATCATCAGTTAACGAGAAGACAGTAGCTATTAATTAACACAAAATAAAAAATGTTTATTTTTATATTTATTATCATAGTCAATTTAGATTTAAAAATGATATATAACGGGTATAAAATTTAGATTTTCTTATAACATCTGGATGTGAAGAAATAGTGTCACAATAAAGACTTTTTATGTAAATGGATTTTTCTTTGAGGATATATGGAAAGAAAGAAAACGAATAAAGAGATTATCGAATAAATGATGTTCAAATGGGTGTTTGTGTTTTGGGAAAAGCAAATATGGATGGAATATTTTTGTTTAATAATTCAATTCCTGAATATTATTTGAACAATGTATTTAACTAATGTAGCGGAAGCGAAAAGAATTTCTGGTAAAATTTTTTCTTCTCATTTGAACGAGTTGAAAAATATTTGATACATTTTATTTTTATCTTTGAGAGTAAAATATATATACATGTATATATTTGTGTTTATATGTAATCTTATTAGATTGCTTTATAAAACATAATATATTCAATTATGTTTATTTTCTTTTGACTACTATTTACACACAAATTATAATTTTGTTTTTGAAATACATTTTCAGTTTTATTGAATAGAAAATTTCTTACAATCGGCAATTTTTATAGATAATTTACATATTAAAATTTTTATTATATGTTATTTTTTATATTTAAAAAAAATTTATTAAAAAATTTTTTTAATTATTTTTTTTATAAATATATATTTAATTATTAATATCTATTTTTTATATGAGAAAATATATTATTTATATGCATATAACTGTTTAAAATATCTTTTTATTTACTGTATTTTTAAACAGTTTGATATTTTATCAACCAAGTTTAAAATAATTTTTTTGTTTTCCCGAAATTAAATTAACTGTAAAAGAAATTATTAATTAATGTTAATTAACTATTATATAAAAATTTATATTTATAAATATTGATATGAGAAATAAAAAAATTCACTTAATTTCTATAACAAACTCTAATTATTTTCCAAAATGTGTTAGTAGTTTGTGATTATTTTGTTCTTTGTATAAAAAAATTGTTTAATACCTTGTTAACACATTTTTTTATATTAATTAACCTATAGTGTAAATTTATAAACAATTTTATATTTCTTTCACAATATTATTTATAAATTTCCAAAATTTTAATACTGTCAGAATTAAACTTATTAACTGGAACTGTATAGGATTTCACAATTATAAAATTCAGAGTAGCATATAAATAAATAAAATAAATAATAAATAAAAATAAAATAAATATAAGCTATCGAAGTTAATTATGATATAGAAGAATATAATTTGAGCTCAGGCTCAAAATAAATTTATAATTTGAGCTAGTGTAATTTGAAATTATATCTTCAAAATCTTCATTATTTTTAAAAATAACTTCATTTACTAAATTTCAACTTCTAAATTTTTAAAATCTATCTTAAAAAAATACTAAACTTTAGTATAATATACTTCAACAACAATAGTATCAAATAATTAAAATATATATCATATACATTATTCAAATTTGCAAAATTAAAAATTGTGCATTTTATTTGCTTTAATTCTTTTGTTTCCCTTTCTTTATTCACTATAGAATTGAATTCAACTATTAAAACATGAAAATACTGTTTTGGTCGAAATTTTTCTATTAAAATATTTCAAACTGAACATACAAGTCTCTCATAAATCAAACTGATTAACTCCATTTTTCGCAAATTTCTCAATTTTAATATCCAAGTGAATGTTTGCACTAATCACGTGCTTTGGTACTAAAAATTTAGAAATTTACAAAAAACGGAGTTATCAGTTTGACTTCTGATAGGTTCATATATTGAACTAAAAGAATATCTGTACCAATAATAGCAATTATATTGCTTTCATTTGCTTTATTTTATCTGTTAGTTTGAAGTTTACTTATTTTGTTTTTTGAAAACTACAGGTATCTTATATTTATTTAAATAGGATGGTCTTAAGTAATCCTCAGATTAAGAATACAATAAAGTTTGAAATAACTATGGTAAACTGAATAAATAATTTAATAATTCAAAATAAATAAATAAATTTTGGATTTTATAAGCATCTTTGTATGTTATTTTTTTTAAATAAAGTAACAAAATAAAACTAAGGCAAAAGAAGATCTATATCAAAATCCTGAAATTCAAAACCCTGACAATCAAAACTCCAACAATCATAATCCCAATTGGTTGAAATTCTGAAATGTCAAAATCCAGAGAATGCATATCAAATAATCCAATTAAATAAAATTCCAAGAAAAAAAATTTTTAATTCACCAGTTTATTTAATAATATTTTATCAGATCAAGGCTCCTTCTTCTTCATTACTTCAGATAATCAGGATTCTACTGTAAGTAAATAATTTCATAGAGGTGACAGATGACAATAAAATAGAATATGTTGAGAGATTTATATTTGTTGATGAAAAGTAATAATAATCAATAACAAATATAAATATTTTAATAGTTATAATGTAAAAAAATAAAAATGCTTTTTATAAAAATTTAAATTATTTTATTGGATCATTAAATTATATTTTATTCCTAATTAAATGTTTTGTTAAACCTTACATTTTTCATATATTTTTTATATTCCTTATTTAAAATTACTTGATTATTCTGCAATAAAAAATCTAACATATTATTGGAAAAATGTTTAAAAATTTTCAAAAATTTAATTTTATGAAATAAAAAAATGGATCTACATCTGAAAATGTTCTGATGCATATTTTCAAACCAGATATGAGAGACAATACAGTATTGATTTTTTCAAGCATTCTAATCTGATCATGGCATGATTTATTTCAAAAACATTTATTTTCTGTTTTTTAAGATTTATTTGGAAATTAAATAATATATGTAACAAAGTGCCAGTATAAAGAAATTCTTACTTACTATTTTATGCATCTTTTATTATGTAAAATCAAAGAAAAATGATGAAGAGAATGAAGTCAAATGATTTTCAAAATACTGTGATATAGTTTATGGATACTTCCAAATATATCATGTCATACATAACGAGGTTAAGTTTTCATGGACAATTTTATATATTGATATAAAGAAAACTTGTCACATTTATAATCTAATGCATGATTCCAGGTCAATGCATTTAAAACTGTCAGGAATTTGAACTTTCAGGATCTCAACCTATTGGGATTTCAAACTATCAAGATTTACTGTTTTCTTTTATCTAGTTCTATTCAAAATCCCTATAATAGTAGGGATGGGATTTTGAATGGGATCAGGTAAAAGAAACTTCAAGTGATGTGAAAACATGAGTATTTAAATACTAAATTATAAAAACTTAAATTTTGCACACCATTTTCACACTGTAAAGAAACTCAACCTAGCTATATGTCCAAAATTTCTTGAGTTATATTAATGCATTATACTGAATTCTTAATGAATATATTATTCATATAAATGTAAATATCATATTTAATATTCAACCATTTACAACTATAGAGTAATTAGAATTTTTACATACCATAGCTATTACTTTATCTTGACCTTTTACAGGCAGTGCTCTGTACGCCTTTCCTAAAAGATTGCTTTCAGAAAAAAAGAAAAAATTTTATTAAAATTTACTCTTATACTGTTTTTTCAATTGAAATATGATTTTTTTATATTTTATATAAACAGACCTGAATAATTTTGTAAAGATACAGATGTGAAATAAAACCTATTAAAAACTTATCATTATAACTTCCTTTATTGTGTCATAAAAATTTTTTTTAATGTAATTATACTAAAAAAACATGATTATGTTATTTCAGATTCAAAACTATGAAATGTAACACATGATTCCAATTTACAATTGTAGAAAATTTCTGATATTTTTCAATATTTTGCAAATACTTCTCTCTAATCATTAACCAAATATCTAGCATTAATTAAGAATCAAACTATTGTAGAAACTGAAGAAAGAAAATTATCTTAAGACGAATGTATATGCATAATTGAGTGCCATTATTTTCCACTCGTTAATAGTTCTTGATTGAAAAAGACTTATGAAAATAAGAAGAGACATATTTGATGATTTAACCTTTTGAAGAGTAAAGGAAGAACTGAGAAGAGTATAGAAAAATACAAGGAAAGAGGGAAAGAATCCTATTGAAAGAATTGTGACAGACCACTAGTGAAAGAGAAGGAATTTTTAAGGTTCTCATATATACATAGCTTAGTTGATAGGAGAATTCTAGTTGATGGGAGAATTCTGCTTATAGGGGAAGATGGAAAAGCCTAATTGTTTTGCAATCTTTGCACTATGCATATTTTAATAAAATGCCAGAAATTTATTTCCAAATATTTAGAACATTTTTATAATTCTGTTTTTAATCTTTTTAGAAAATATTTTAATTATTCTGGCTTTTTTAGGTATTGATATTTTATGTAACATTTACTTTTCCTTTTACTTTTTTTGACTTATTTTT
The DNA here is from genome assembly GCA_000484575.1 of Olivierus martensii. Lineage (NCBI taxonomy): Eukaryota > Metazoa > Arthropoda > Arachnida > Scorpiones > Buthidae > Olivierus > Olivierus martensii. The sequence continues at coordinate 59,181 of AYEL01058614.1, forward strand.
ACATGAATTAATTTTACTTGTGTTGTTATTAAGTGCTCTTCTCATAATATTTTTAAATGTTATAATTTATTATTTATTAATCTTGATTGATAAATAATAAATAATAGAATTAAGCCAAAAGTTCTACGATATTAAATTCAAATTTTATCCAAATAAACCTAAATTATCAAGCCAAATTTTAGCCCTTGAAACTTAACAGAATAATTTTAATGATTTGAAATAATTTGAACTAATGTTCTAATCCTTTTACTAATTTTAATGATTCAAATTTTATGTTGTTTTTTCACTTAATGAGCTGTTGAATCTTTATTAGTTATATTTAAAAGGAACGTGAAAAGTTAACTAGTCTTATTATAAACATCTTGATTGATTTCTACAAGTACCTTTCACTCATTATTTTTATTTTTATAAACATTGTATTTGATGCAATTTGGCTCAACTAATTCTTGCATCACAAAACAAAACTAAATCACAAATTGTTCATCATAGTCATAATTATATTGATTGGTGATTTGATTTTGAAAATGAAATGCATTAAAAAATAATTGAAGAGTGTGAACTCAAAACACATTCAGTTTGTTTTTGTTAATTTTCAGGAGAAGCAAAATATGAATTGAGAAAGTATTTCATATGTGAATGATTATCTACTACCAGATATCTGTTTCTAACTCTTATACATGCACTTCTCAGTAGAATCTTGAAATCAATCATCATTAGTTTTTAAATACACAATGACTAAATATAATGGTATTAATGGAAACTTGCTAAGTCCAAGGACTGAACATGTTTTCAATTACATTCATTCTTCATTAGAGGAAAAACTAAATTTATTTTAATTTAAGTATTAAAATACAGTCGATTCTCGGTATTTGCAGATTCTCTATTCACGTTTTCGACTATTCCTGAAAATTTATTTGGAACCACAAATTCGATTTTCACGACACTTTCACGCTTATTTGCGGATTATCACTAAGTGGCGAACTAACTCTATATTTCTCATAGGCACAATGGTTCAGTAGTCGCAAAGAATTTACAGAATGTAACTACTGCAAATAATGAGAATCGATTGTAATGAAAAGTAAATGTTTGAATTTCCCCATGAGTACAATTTATTCAACGGAAAGGCCCCAGAATATGTATTTAATCATTCCAAATTAGGAACTACTAAAATTCAGAAAAGTAACCTTTCCTTTTAACAGCAAAAAAAAAAGTCCCCAGAAATTTAAACTTTTAATGTTATGATTTCATTTCAAGAGCTTCTAACATGAAAATTAATAACCAATATAACAATTATACCTTTAATAAACACGACAAAAATTCCCATAACAAATTTATTGCCAACAGTAATAGCAGTTTGTTTTTTTACCACCCTGCTGCAGGATTAGGAAAATGTTCTGCTCATGTGCAAAGGACTGAGCAAGTTTTCATCATTACTGCTCTCTGGACTGAGCAAGTTTCAAAAGCAAAGCAAGATTTGAGTGTCCAGTACACATCGATTGGCATGGTTTTGGGAACAAACCGGCCTTTAATAAGATAGATGATGTTAATAGGAGTATGTATTTGCATCAAATAAAAAAATGATCAAAATGGACTGAACATGTTTTGGAATCACACACTTCAATTTTCATCAAAAAGTTTAGGTAGCTCAAACTTTCCTTGCAAACTTTCTTAGTAAAGCTTGAATTTGAGTTTTTGAAAATATTCAAGTTTCAGTAACTCTAATCTTTCAATTTAGTTAATTATAGGATATAAATATTAATAAATGATTATACTTAAATTGAAAAACAGAAAATAAAATTTTAATAAAACTTACCATAAAATAAATAAATATTGTACAATAACACAAGGTTCCAATTTATTATATGCTTCCATTATTATTTCATCAAATCTGTTTAAAAGTATATGAATAATCATGTTATTATTTCTTTTGCATATAATTATATATGGTATATTCAGAATTATTATAATAAATATCTAATTAATGATTTTAAACTAACATAATCAAATTCATTACATTTATTGAAATTAAACAATTTGCAATAAATAATGATAGGTCAGAGCTAAAATGCTTCATGATCATGGATTTTTATAATGAAATTATTTCTTTAATTAGAGTTTAAAGATTGAGATAGCACAATCAGATTGTAGAAGAAACATGCATATTAATTAATAAATATAAAATTGGAGAAAATACATTTAATCATTTTAAGACATTACAATTGTCTATCTTCAGTCCTCAGAGGATGGAAAAGGATGGTTATAAGGTCTATACTTGAAATTTTATATGTAATGCAATAGGGAAAGAATAACTCTGCTAAGACACAAGTCAAAAATATGTGGAGTATAATAGTTGGAAATAAGCTCTTCTTTCTTAAAACTTTATAATACAGTTTAACATATCCTCATTTTCAAACAATCTCAAAATAAATGCTATAGATTTAAGCTTAATTATCCTTCATGTTTTTCCACCAGAGGATTACAGTTTCTTAAAATGAAACAATGTTTTCTCAAATTTTATATTTATTAATTTAATAAATAAAATAATAGCAAAATATCTGCCATCTAATTAGTAAATCTTTCAGTAATTTTTGTCACTTGACTTTATTGTTTCCATTAAATCTAATAATGCTATTCCAATCTCCAAAATCTAGCTAAGATATGATTTTATTAAAAAAACAATAGTGATATAAAAATTCAACTCTGATTCTCATTTATATCATTCATTCATTCTTTACTTATAAATGATGATAGATTTATCATATAGATCAGATCTAATTCAGATTATTAATTCAACATTTTTAAAGATGTTTTTATTAATTTAAATAAGTATTGAAAAAGTTAAAGTAATCCTAAACACCAAAAAAAAAAATACTTTTTATTTTAAAATGCTATATAAATATAAAAATACTTTGAAAATATTTTTAAATCTGATTGCAGAATTATAAATAAAATAAATAAGAGATTAATTATTTAATAATCATTATATTAATGAAATAATATAACATTTTTTAGACAATAACAACAAATTTAATATATTATTATTGTTAAGATTATAGTAATATATTATCAAACATATTTTTAAAATATAAATAAAATTAATACAAATAAAATGAAAATATTTTGTTTAATACGTATTATATAAAGATTCGTTATTTTCTATTGATATTAAAATGAAGAGTTATAACAAGTTCAGTAAATTTCATGGTAGTAATTACAAACTTAATATCGATTCAAGTGCTGCAGGCGCCGGCACTATATCATATGATACGAGTACCTTTTCTAAATGCTAAGTTATGTCGTTTAGAACGATGGAAGAATATCAAGTTGCATCAAAGATTAAAGTAAATCGAAGTTATATATGCCAAGATATTTTTAAATTTTCTCGACAGCTATATTCTTACTTTAATATGTTGGTTCAAGAGTGTTTCTTGCGCTAATTCCATTCATATCTTTGTTCGAATGGCATATTATTTTACTACTATAATAATTTTTGTTACATTATGGTTAAAGTTGCTTTATTCCATTAGCAAATAAATTAGCATTTAATCAAAAATGTTACCATATATGCCAGTGTGCTGTTTAATGCAATAATGAAAGCTACGGCTGATCCTTTAATTAAACTTTAATATGGTGTGATAAACTTAAAACTTCATTTCAAAATTCTACAATTCTCGAACTTTCCATTTCTAAATGGAATAAAAGAATATATGAATTAAGTTTGTCAGTTGTTTGTCTATCAGTACAATAGTGCGCGTATTTATTATTTGATTTGGATAAAACCCGTATATTTTATAAGATCACAGTAGAAGATCAAATTAGACTATCGAATCAATATTATCAGTTCAATATGAGTGAAAATATTTCACTTCACTTATATAATTAATTATATTGATCCGATATCGATTATTTTCGATATGATAGATTCCCTAGAGGTTCCAGTACTGTGTATATATTTCATTCAGACTGGATAATATTTATCCTTACTAAATGGTCATACGTACTTACGTATGGTCATTAGTACGATAAATACTAATTTAGTACGATATTTATAATACTGTGTATATATCTCATTCAGACTGATAATATTTATCCGTACTAAATGATCATACGTACTTACGTATGGTCATTAGTACGATAAATACTAATTTAGTACGATATTTATCCGTGCTAAATCCGTACATGAAATATCTTCTCTGTTGTTATATTCGATATCGATTATTTTTTATAAATTCGAAGTGATCAAATAATGTTAAAGGATCGAATGATCGACTCATCGATCTTGACCAACTTGTTATAGTTAGTTTAACATTATTTTGGAAGAATTGTCATAGTTATGATAATCTAATTAATTGGCGTGATATCGATTATAGTGTGAGCTTCTAAAAACTTTAGCATCTCTAACAATATTTTTATGTTACTGTTAGTTTTTAATTTTATTTCATTCTGTACAGCAGATTTTTTTTTAATTTTTCTACCTGAGTCTTACTTTTTGACATACACATTCCAGAGAGCACATCCAAAGAAAAAAGATTCGAACAAAAAATGTCTAAAGTTTAAACAAAATATTCTTTCAATGTTGAAGAACATAATATGTCTTCTTATTATGAAAGAATCAGGTTAAAAATCTCTGCAGTAGAATCAAAATAATCTGTAATAGCAATATTTTTACGAATTAAGTTATGAATACCAGAAACAAAATACTATAACTGGATAATTTCATATATATTTCTATGATGAGCAAATAATTTGTTTTTACTGCTCTTTTCGATTTTAGAAATTGAAGAATAATCAGAAAATTTTTATGGAAAACGAATATTTTATAACCCTTATAGAGTAAAATAGGAATGAAAATTTAAAAAAAAAAGAAAGTTTTCTGAAATAAAAAATGCATTTATAAACATAAAATAAATAACAATCTTTATCCCTCTTAGGAAGAATTTGTTTCAAAAATATTCAAAAATTTTTTAAAGTAACTTCTATAAAGATATTTTAGATTTTATTATTATCGAACCATGAAAAATTTTAGTAAATATATGCAAAAATCCTTAAATCAATATTATCTATAAAACAATAATGGTTTTAATGATTATTCCTATAAGTAATTACCAGAAATTCGATTTCAAATTATCTTTAAAAATATTTCTGGAAAATTTAATTTAAAAGTAATTTCGTAGCTTTATAACAATAAAATTGTTGATAGTCACTTGGTTCGCTATTTGATTTCCAATGAAGTTCATATAATGAGAATATAAAAATAACATACTTAATATCTTTTTTATTTAAATTTAAATTTTCCAGATCATTAAACAAATTCCATTTTCATTTATATATTACTTTTTTAAAAATGTATTTAAGTTTCAAGAATAAAATAAACTTTCTTGAATAAAAAAAAATTAACATTTTGACTATTTTAAATGTACACTAAGTTAATATTTTTCTAGCAATTAATTTTATAAAAATTCATTCTAGAAAAATTTCTGAAGTATATTTATTGATTTGAATCCTTCCTTTTAAAAATTTTTAATATTATATATTCGTTTGATATTTAAATTGAATAAAAAATAAAGTTAATAATAACAATGTTTATTTTCATGATAGAATTAAAACGTTTAAATACGTTTTAATTCTGTAAAAATCATTCATTTATAAGAATATTCATTTACATGTTTCCATAATAAATAGTTGAAGACTTATAACCCATTTGACATCTATCGACTTTCTACTCCATTTATGTAGTTAACAGAGATCAAATATCAAAAGTCAGAGTATCTGAATCCATACAGGAAATTATATCTTTGACTTTTGGATCGATGATTCTTAAGATGTTACTTGTTCAACTTTAACCTCTTTGTAACTAGGAAACATATCATAAATCTTCTAAAGAAAATTTATCATAAATTTTGGCATCCAATTATCTATTTTATAAAAAAAAAAACATAATTTTAGGCGAAGTAGTAATGATTTATTTGGAAAATTTATGTAAAATTCCAGCAAATATTTTTGATGCCATTAATAAATACAATTTACAGGAAAGTGTAATTTTATAAATTGAACTACATCCAAACAAAGGCATAGAACTAAAATTTTTGCTTTAGCAAAATATTATGGTCTAATTGGAAGACATAAGCACCAAAAATAACTTAAAGAATTATAAATATGGTGTTAAAAAATTCATATATTCTTAACAACATATAACGAAACAATACTTCATGTAACTGAAAAAAGCATCGATTTATATGAATCAACTATCGTATTTATAACATAGATGTTAACTATCAATATTAAAATATCTAAAATTTTTAGCTAATTAAAATTTTTTTTTAGTTCGCGCCATGAACTAAAAATTCTGTTACTGTAGCCTACTTGCTATCCCTATATATATGTATCACAACTGTATAAAAATAATATTGCTTTAATGTTACCAAACAAATTGTGAGCACATGTTCACAAAGCGTACGATATTTGCCAAGATTAATAAAAGAATCGGTAAATAGTTTCTACTAACTTAACCAAAAAAGCAAAATGTCAACACGATTTCCAATACAGTTTTTTTTATAAAAATAATAAAGCAAAATTTAAAATTCAGTTAAATTTTCATTTGATGTGCTAAGATTAATAAAAGAATCGGTAAATAGTTTCTACTAACATAACCAAAAAAGCAAAATGTCAACACGATTTCCAATACAGTTTTTTTTTATAAAAATAATAAAGCAAAATTTAAAATTCAGTTAAATTTTCATTTGATGTCTATAATTTTAGGCGTAGTAGTAATGATTTATTTGGAAAATTTATGTAAAATTCCAGCAAATATTTTTGATGCCATTAATAAATACAATTTACAGGAAAGTGTAATTTTATAAATTGAACTACATCCAAACAAAGGCATAGAACTAAAATTTTTGTTTTAGCAAAATATTATGGTCTAATTGGAAGACATAAGCACCAAAAATAACTTAAAGAATTATAAATATGGTGTTAAAAAATTCATATATTCTTAACAACATATAACGAAACAATACTTCATGTAACTGAAAAAAGCATCGATTTATATGAATCAACTATCGTATTTATAACATAGATGTTAACTATCAATATTAAAATATCTAAAATTTTTAGCTAATTAAAATTTTTTTTTAGTTCGCGCCATGAACTAAAAATTCTGTTACTGTAGCCTACTTGCTATCCCTATATATATGTATCACAACTGTATAAAAATAATATTGCTTTAATGTTACCAAACAAATTGTGAGCACATGTTCACAAAGCGTACGATATTTGCCAAGATTAATAAAAGAATCGGTAAATAGTTTCTACTAACATAACCAAAAAAGCAAAATGTCAACACGATTTCCAATACAGTTTTTTTTCTAAAAATAATAAAGCAAAATTTAAAATTCAGTTAAATTTTCATTTGATGTTGAAATCATCATATTGTATTTTTAATACTTATTTTTTAAATTTAAATTATTATAAAAAAATTAAAGTATTATATATATTTTCTTCATAATTGTTGTATGATGTTTGTTTTATATATTTTTTGATTCGTGGAAAGATAAAAATTGTGCATTATAACAGCTAGAGGACTTAATTTTAAAAATTGGCAAAAATAAATTTCAGTAATTTTTAATTACATTAATTTTTGAAATTTGTTATTTATTTTTTAAATAAATAAAATCCGAAAATTTCGTTATCAACTATTGCGAAATTCGTAATTCTTCATTATAGTAAAATAATGAACATTATAATTATCAAATAATAGAGAGAGGAAAGAAGAGATTTAATAATTAGGATTGTTTTTGTACTCTAGAAAATTGCAGACCACGTATTCTACTATCATTTTTTAATCTTCAGATGTGATGTATCATGATGAGATATATCATACAACATTACACCAGTTATTTTAGTTGTGAGAAATTTCTACTGTGTTTTTAGTAATGATTCTTATGAATAATTCATCCATGAAAGCACTTTCCATTATTCAGAGAGTCATCTTTTAAACTTCGTAAAAAAAACTTGAACCTGCTTAAAATTAAACGGAGAAAAACAGTTATTAAGAAACTTCAACTTTCAAAAATAGATGAACATCAAAACCATTTTAAATTGTTCAAACTGCTGTTGCAGAAACTGCATTCTTAAAATAATAATTATTCTAGAAAACTTTTTTTTTTCGTTTCTATTTCGCATGATTTAAGATTCATTATAAGTTTTTACAAAATATGTAAAATATTCAACTTTTTTTTTTCTTTTCTATTTCGCATGATTTAAGATTCATTATAAGTTTTTACAAAATATGTAAAATATTCTTCTAACTAAAAATAAAATATTGTTTGTAAAATTTATCTTTTAAAGATTTTTATAAATATCCCATCGCGTTTTTTTACGATAAAAATATTTAAAAAATTTTAATTCTTTTTTTCCAAACTGTGACAAAAATAGATGCGACCTGAGGTTTGGAAGAAATTCAAGCAACATCACAAGATATTTTTTAGGAAAAAAAATATATATATATCATTTCCAGAATTTAGTCTTTTGTATGGAAAAATATAGAATAAAATTCAAACAACATCACAAGATATTTTTTAGGAAAAAAAAATATATATATCATTTCCAGAATTTAGTCTTTTGTATGGAAAAATATAGAATAAAATTCAGGTCCAATATGTGCAACATCTGTTCGAGAAAGAGATATATTAGAAAATAATCTCTGAAAGAGGTTTAGAATATGAATTTTCTTCTAAGTTAATCTATATAAATTTTTATTTAAAAATCCATTTATATTTTCTTATTTTTCTTAAAATAAAAAATGTTATAAATAAATAAACGAAATTAATACAAATAAAAGAAAATATATTTATTACAGATATTGTTTTATTTTTAATCTATATTATATCTTATCCACATAAATAAAATTTTATAACATTTATAATTGTAATATTCATCAATATACACATTAAATATTGAGATATTAAGCCATTTTTTTAATGATTTATATAATGTTTTTTAAACAATTTATAAAATATTACACAAATATTTTAATATTACGTGTCTTTATTGTTTAAATCGAAATAATTTTTTAACATTTGGGATGTTTTAAGATGCTCATATGACTCTCTATCTGATTTTATATAATTGAAAATTAAATTTATCAATTATAGATTTATTAAAATGATCTATATCCGATCAATATTATTGATACATTCGCATATTTTGGATAAATATCTCGCTTAAATATTTATCCGAATCTGAATGAAATTTAAATACATTATTGGTACCCAACCTATTGAAAATGATTGCTATTGCATCATATGTGACTTGACGGTATACTGTCAAAACGATATCTCATGTAAATATTATCAGATATAAATAAAATTCATGTATATAATTGAGATCTGCTAGAATATCGTATATGCCGAAAATGATCAAAATCGATCCACTTATTAAAGTAATGATAACGAAAAAATGTATATGAAATTCGTCCAAATCTGATAACATTTACATGAAGTATCGTTTTGACAGCAAACATCTAGTCACATATGATCCAATATTGATCATTTTCGATACATTTGCTTCTCGAGATTGTCCCAATATAATATATATAAATCTCATTCAGTTCAGGTAATATTTAAGTGAGATATTTCTCCAAAATATGTAAATATCTTTCCTCTTAGTACATCAATAATATTAAACGGATATCGATCGTTTTTAATAGGTTTCGTTTCCAAATGGACCCCAATAAATATAATAAATTTTATCAAAAACAAAATAAATATTTACGCGATATATAAATTAAATTTGTGCTGAGTGATACATCTAATTCATATATTTATTCTTTATCGATATAGGAAAGAAAACGGACAAAAAATGAATCACTAAAAATTGCAATTTTCATGGCAATCAAAAATCTAAATACGTTTAAAAAATCATTAAACTTAAAAAATATATACATTGTCATTAATTTTATATAATATTCTTACAGAAATTCTTTGAATGTAATTTATCGATTAAAGAAAAATATAAACTACTTTATAAAAGGACCTCTGAATTTATAAAATGTGGAAATTACATTTTTTTCACCGCTTTTATCTTAACGATTTGCTTTTGGATACTATTTTACAATTGCTAAAAATTTGCCAGAAATAAAACCAATGTTCATATTTGATTTTATAATTAGCATAAAAATTCAAAAATAATCATTATAATGTTTACTTAAATGTGGAAAAATAAAAATAAAAATTATTTTTTATATTTAGTTGTTTTCCTTTTTAATAAAAGTATTTACGATTTTATTTAATAACGGAAAAATAGAATTTTTCCTAAGAGAATACTAAAATAAAATTTGCCAATACAAAAAAATGAAGACATAATATGGATTTGCTATTTAATCACAAATTTTCTTATATCAAATCTAGAATGAAATTGCATTTTTAATGCAAATATTTTGTTTCGATTCGCTTTTAATGTAAGATTGTCATGTATTATTTGTCATAGTTAGCTCATCAAATAAATATAGCAAATCCATACATTAATTTTAAAGATTATTTTTAAATGGAAAAAAAAATAAAATCTGGATATTTTATGTTTGTAATTTATTTTTATTATTTAAATTAAAAAAAGATATTTTAATCAATAAAATTTCGAAGTGACGTTCAATCATAAATGCTGAAATGTTTAGACTAATTATTCAAGATTTATTATCTTTTCTGAGATTGTAACTTCTCATTATTTGTTTGAAGAGTAAAAGTTTAAGTTACATATGACGTGAGTGATGATCAACAAACTATCATGCTTTCCAATAACGTTTTAACTTTGATTAGATTTCAGGATTCATAGTTTTGAACTACATCTAATGATTATAATCGGCATTAAAACTAATCTCATCACAACAACTTTTCCTCTAATTTATTCATTTAGTTTTACTTCAAATTGTTATTGTCGACAACTTTCGATATATTGTACATTTTTATGTGAATTCTTAAATAACGATATAAATACTTCCTTGAACATTATATAATGCAATATTTTTATCGTTTATTTTTAAATATACTTACTTTACGAGTTAAATTTTCGATATTTTATGATTTTTCTAGATTCTTTCCTTCAACATTATATAATGCAATATTTTTGTCGTTTTTTTTTAAATATACTTACTTTACGAGTTAAATTTTCGATATTTTATGATTTTTCTAGATTCTTAAACGATAAGATTTTTATAAATTGAACGAAATATATGCAAATTTACATTTCTTCTTTTGTAAGAATAATTTTTAAAGGCATTAAAACGTCATAGTTTTAACAAAATAAAGTTAAAATTAAATGCATTATGAAAGAATCATATAATAATATTACTTTATAGAAAATAAACAGTTTAATTAATAACCTTGACTGAAAGAATTTGAAATTTCTACTATGGATAACCTTAAGCTTAAAATATCTCAAAATACAACAGAAATGAAAATTAATTTTAACTCCATTCTCTTCAATGCTTTTTTTAACTCAACTCTCCTCTAAATCAAATGCCTCAAAGTTTAATTGGTATATTTCAAACAGAAAAAATACTTAATTCTTTAAGATTTTCGATAGATCAACCCATTTCTCCTACGCTATCTGGAAATTTCTCCAAACTCACATTCAATAATGCTATTAACTACATTCTCATCCTTTATTCTGTTGCTATTAGTTACTCTAAATGGAAAGATTTCTGTTTTATAATACTAAAGATTTAATTCTTGATATTGAAAAGTATCTTATCATGCAACTTCCACTTAAAGTTTTTTTTAGACTATATTCTAAAAATATTATATATTCAAGAAAAGAATAAGTATCCCTTCTGTCTTCTAGCCTCTTCTAAACTTTTTCATCTTTTCATAGAATATTAATATCCTAATCAAATATATTATTATTTTCTCTGATAACTATAGTACTGAAAATCTTTAAATTAATCAAACAAGCATTTGTAATGTTTTAAATTTTATTTAATCTATTTTTAATTGTCTATGATCCTTTATATAATTCAAAAAACTTTTTATTATTTAAACAGTTATTACAGAAGTAAATACTATTACTTCTGTAATAACTGTTTAAATAATAAATTAATATTGTACTCCCTTTCTTCTTCAGACGTTCTCCTAATTGTTAATAAAAACATTTTTACTATTATAGAAGCAGGTAATTTAAAGTTTGGTTCATAAAAACTTTAATTATTTAAAAAATAATATTTGTAGTATGCTGAAATAAAATTTAGAATTAAGCGTTTTTTGCTAAAACTTATACACATGTAGCAATTTTATTGTTTTATTAAGTTATTTCTATGCTTTAAAAATTATTTAAAATCATTATTAGAATAACCAAATTTAATGATTAACTTTACAACAAAACATTGGTTTTCATCTCTTATATCTCTGTTTATTTATTTATTTGAAAAATAAAAAAATCAAGCATAAGAAAAGAAATTATTGTCAGAGAAAAATTCTTTTATAACAATTTTTACTGAGAAAGTCCGATTTTATATATTTAGGTAGACATTGTATTTGATGGTATTTTATATTTAACTTACGAAAAAATGCACAGAATTCAATAATTTTACACAAATTTATGGTTTTGAACAGGAAAAAAAATTCTTTTGTATGATGATAACTTTTTATTAAAAGCTATTCTATTCCTTTCAAAAGAAAAAAAAATTCAAAACATTTCTCTAAACGGTTAGGAGCTACATAAAAAGATTTATAAATTTATTAACAATCAGTAACATATTTAGAGTATCTATTAACAGACTGTATCGATTTTAATTATCGTGACAATAATCATTCTATGATACAGTAATGATTATAGTGAATAAATTCAATTATGTTATGTTACGTGCCAGTGCGATCTCTCATTATTAGTTATCAGACCTTTGACATTACAGATCAATTAACAATTTGTATGATTGCTGTTAACTGTATAAAAAAGGATAAATGTTGATGTTTAAGCATTTTTATTCTGATAAATATCTGTATTGTTTTATTATTCCATTATTTATCTGAGTAAAATGAACAATACATAACTGATTCTTCAATTTTATCATAATAATCATTTTACTCATATTCGCAATTTTTTATCATAATTGTTTAATTTATTTAATTTATTAAATATAAATCTAATATATTTTATTTTTTTCACTTTACTTTATGCAATACTTTATAAATTTTTCATTATTCCTAACATAAATGTTAAATGTAAACAGTTTAACTTCAAATTTATCCAATTATCCAAACTTTTAATTATTAATTAAAACATTAATTATTAAAAATAAGCAAATATTTATTTTTAATAATCAAATTACTATTTTTTGATAATTAATAATAAATTGATATTTAAATTTACACACTTTTAAAAGTAAATATTTTTGCTTTGAATTAATATCGTGTAAATATTTTTGTGATAATCTATATCAAAGCGAATTTTTATAATTTTTTATTCTGAAACAATTTCATAAAATAAAAATAAATCAGCTGAAAAATTATTAGAAAATTGTCAGAATTAATTGCTACAACTGTTTTAATTAATTTTTTTTCCTAGCTATGAAAGCATTTATGATCAAATATTTGAAATTAATAGATTATTAATGAATAGAGCCTATATCATTCGGATTATTTAATTTTCTTTTAATAAAAAAGATTTATATATATATATATATTAACGGTTTAATTTGCTACTTAAATAATTTCAAACTCAAAAAATTATTGGTTTATATTAAATTAATTTCGTAATTAGAAGAAAATATAATTTCTGAAAAAAAAAAAATCTATTTACAGTGATTTAAAGAAATTTCTTTTTCTTTATCAGCATGTTAATGATGTGCAACGTTAAGTTCGTTATATTCTTTCTGGATAATGTTAATTACGTTACTTATAGAAAATACTAACTTTTAAATGAATTAATTTTAGTTCCTGCATGCAAAGCACATAAGAAGAGTTAATAAATTCATTGTAATATAAAATTATCAAAAAATAAAATGAGGAATATTTCCAGTAAAGAACTAAAAGAAAATTTTGATATATATATAAAATAAAAATAGATGAAAAGAAATAGGAAATTCAGATGTACCGCTTCTATTAGAGTATACTGTAAAAGGATAAATAAAGACTGTTGAATGTCCTCCAGCATCCTCCCTTCTGTTCGACTTTCCAAAGTCTGATATACAAAAAAAAATAAAAGTACTGGAAAAGAAAAAGCTCTAATAAAAGACATTTTTTTTTCGAAAGTAAACAAAATAAAATTTTAAGGAACTCGTACCGATAAGAAAGTTGCTACGTTTTATACATAACATAAAAATTTTACGATTTATTTAATAATTCACAAATCGATAAAATAAAAATGTTATTTTATTGATTTATAAATTATTGATTTAAAATGATGTTAGTCATCATCATTATGATGACTAGCATCATTAAAATAAAATAGTAAAATGTTTTCTAGTAATATATTAATAACATAGGTACTAAGAACTTTTTTTTAATAAAAAGAATAGTTAGTGTGTTGTTTTTCACTATAACTCGGTATATCTCTAACTCAGATATTATTTTTAGAATTTACGAGTAGAAACTTTGAAATTAATTGACGATAACAAAAATAACAAACTATAATTTACTATATATGGAATTATTATTAAAGTGAAATTCATAACTTTCAAATTTTATAAATTAATGGAAATGAAAAATTAAAATATAACAAACCGTAATATGTTAAAAAATGATAAAAGTGGAAAATTAATATAATTATTATTTAATGAAAATAATTGTTTTCAGATTTCAATTCTAAATAGTTCAGGCATTTTTAGTAGTTAAGGTATGAATTTTCGAATTTTATTCGTGATTTGCCATAATTCTGTTTGTGTATAATTTTCCTTATTTGATTTCACATTATATAAAATAAAAATATACGAAAATATGAAGTACTTTTCTAATTTTAAAATATATACAGTCAAACCCCGATAATACGCCTCCCGTTAAGCCGCCACCCTTTCTGACCGCCAAGAAATTTGGCGAAACGGATCTTTCTTATGTTAATGGAATAGCAAACCCCGATAAGACGTCATCTGCCATCCGCCAGTAGAAACGTCTAAGCAAATATTCCTTTTGGTATTGTATTTGTCCTCGTTAATTCGCCAATGAAGGCGACTTACATCCAGAAGTTCATCAGTACTGTATATAGAGTATTAAAAGCTCTCTGGATTCATTTGTATCCAGCCGGTGGGAGAGATGGAGTTAATTAACGGTTAATCATGTGGCTCTTTAAGCCTGGTTCACATCTAGGTTGTAGAAAATTTAAAGATAGTAAGAACCAGATCGTTTTCATGGTTTATTGCGTATTGAGCCAATACGGATATTGCACAATAAACTGTGTATATTGTGTTTTCAGAGAATTCAGAGTAAAGGATCAGAACAGCAGATGGACATGTTTTCT